>VDFB02281492.1:692930927-693067943 GCA_007258455.2 Sequoia sempervirens
TTTAATGGTGTATATAATACAATGCATTAAGGCACCTAGGAAAAGTCCCATTCGTTTATAAACATATATCATAAAACAATAATAAATAAGTAAAAACCAATAAATGCAGTACCTAAAAGAATGAAATGTAGATCGTTTCAAAGTTTGCAGTAACGAAAATTAACAGCTTATGATTATTAACTTTCAGTAAATCACAACTTCTACCTCCTATGTATAAGACTCAATTGGTCTGAACTGAAAATAGAGTCATACATATTATAATTCTTAGAAATGTTTTAGCAAAACAGCACAACATAAACCTATAAAACCAATATACTGTGTTGAACACAATATATAGTAGTAGTACAATCAGAACCACATGTGCTTACTGGTTGGTAATGGTCCATGACTCCAACTATTTGTTGAAGCCTTCAAAATATATTATACATACACATTCCCTGTCAATTATAGACAGGTCATAGAAATGATTTGAAATTGTTCATCAAGATATCAATAGTTAAACAGGCTGTCCAAATCGACTTGAGCATTTGCTGAGGAAGTGTCTACTTGGTAAGATCGATTGCAGACCATATCAGAGTTGATGCTGGTACTTAAGCGTGAGGCAACTGCAGGCTGAGGAATTCCATGGTTTTCTATGCTGATGTCTGGCTGCTGAGTATCAACCCACTGGCCTGCAGAATGCTCCATCTTACCAGACTTACCTAACTGGGAACCAAAAGAGGGCTCTATCTTGCAGTGTTTTAGGGTTTGGTCCATATTGTACTGATCAGCCAATGCCCTCAATAAAGCACTTTGAGGCAGTGGCAATCCAGGAAGGTTGTTTGGCATCTGAGGCTGACTCTGATCCATTGGGAAACTCACAGGCATGGAAGATGATAATAAAGCAGCAGGCAGATGCGAAAACAGGAAAGGAGGAGGAGGCTGAATTGGGTTCTCTTGTCTATGATTAAGGAATGGAGGAAATGGGCTAGTCCTGGGATTGAAGCTATTGTTCATGGTAAGCCTGGGATCATTCAGAACTAGGTTTTGCATGAAAGATGAGCCCTTGATAATGCTTGCAATATCAGACATGTCTGTAGAATCTGCAGATGTTCTCTGCTGCTGATGGTGCTGCAAGCTATTAGCCCTGAAAGCACTGCTGCTGCTGCTGTTATATGGTGCAGTGGAGAAGCAGGGCACGGGCTCCCTTGCAGATCCTTCGCTCTCCAGAGATCCACTTTCATCATTAACAGCTGATAATGGAGGCAGCGAAGGAGAACCGATATCAATATATGAGTTCCTGATGAATGATGAGGCGCTCTTCTTGCTTCCTGCACTCTTCTGAAATATACGACACACCACCCACTCATCCTGCACACCGTATTATAATGCACTCAGAAAATATATCTCAGCCTTGGCTATTAAAAGCAAATTTCTTACAACCTTCCAAATACCCATACAACAAATATATCCGCAAGCGGATATAAACAGTACACAGGCCACTATATATATATGCATTCAATTAGTACAAGGCATTAGGCACGCGCAGGCAGTAACAGTACAATTTGCTGCATAGAGTTTATCCCAAGTACCAAGACACGATTATGCAAAATAAACAGTAACAGCCAGTTGACAGGATTCTAATGCAGATCTCAAGCATGAAGGTACATCATTTCAAAATCGATAAGCTATTTATATGCAGATATCATCAGGAAAACCTCCCGGCGAACCAGGTACACGCATGGAGTGCAGACAACAGTGTAAGACTCTTAAAACTTCTACAAACGCTAAGTTATCAGTACTTATACCCCTCTTAAACGTTGGTTATTTGTAAACCTCACTGTAAGCATCCCATGTAATCAGACTTAGCATGGAATGCGGGCAGCACCATGCGGGCAGTAGTGTAGACTAAACATATATGAACTTTTGGTTATCAATACACCTGTAAATCCCTTGGTTATTGATAGGCCTGTCATCATAAACATCCCAAACAACCAGACGAAAGCAACTCGGGCAATAGTGTAGGAAAGATGATCTATATAAACTCTTTTGACATATACTGCAATGGTAACCAAACTGAGACAGCTAGCTCATACCCGTAAATAACTCTCAAAGGTAGGCAACACATCTAGGATCATTAAGAACATATATTTATGCTGCAACTGACAGTGGATTGATAACCACTTCTGTAACAAAGGACTCAATGAACGAACTCTCTCAAAACGTAAACAAACCAAGAACAAACCACACGGCAATGACAACTGACTTAATATGCAAGTATCACATACCATTTATCAATCTCAAAAAACAAGTAACAGCATTCCAGGACTTAAGGAACTCTAAAAGAGAGTTTCAAAACATATCCTTTCATAAAGAGAGAAAGAAAGTGTGATCATGTGTCTTAACCACTTTTAACATAGGAGTTATTAATTTTACACACTTTCTCAGGACATAACCCAAGAAAAGAGACTAAATTGAAGTTGCAATAGCATGTGAATTGTTAACCAAATTCAAACAACAAATACACATCGCAAACTTTTAAAAAACAGCAACACCATCTCGCACTTCAAGAACCCTAAAAAAGAAAAGCCAAATCATCAAGGTATATGCTTTTATGAAGCATCTGTCTGTTGATAGCCAAAAAACATACATGATCTTGGACTTAAAACCAGAAACACCACCACTGCACCTAAGGCTTTTTTGCTGCAGATGGATCTGCTTGTTTTCTAGGTATATCTATGATGTGTGACCGTGGGCGTTTGTAATATGTATATATGTCAAAACCCAAGTAGAGAATGATCATGGCATAGTTGTATACCTTGGAAGTCTTGGGGAGTTGATGATAGGAGAACTTTCCCTCAAGGCGATATTCATGCATGACCCAGTTGCTTTTCTCACCCTTAGGAGCTCGGCCCTTGTAGAACACAAGTGTCTTCTTCATTCCAACAAGAGCAGAAGATCTTGCACTGAATATCTCGCGGTCCTTGCCTGTGGCTTTCCAGTAGCCGGCCTCTGTGGCTCTGTTGGTCCTAAGTCCAGTGGGATACTTCCGATCTCTGAGACTGAAGAAGTACCATTCCTTTTCGCCCATCTTTGCTTTTTCTGCATCACAGCATATAAACATTGAGTATCCGTCCAACAGAATCCACCGAAAAAGATTGTGTGATCTGAAAACTTGTGCGAACAAAAGATAATGTCAGACACAAAATATACGTCAATGAATGTTAACACAAACAACAGCCGATGATCGAATGTTGCGGAGCGTGTGAAGAGCATGCCAAGAAAGAAACTTTATTATATTTGTTACTGATAAATAACAATTAAGACTGGATACTATCTCTCACGTGAAAGATGTTGAACCCGAATATATTCATGGAATATATGTTCAGACTTCCCATGAAATGGCCCGTTCCCCCACACTAGAATGAGGTAATCTTCATACCTATATCCTTGAGAGTATTTAGTACTACAAGGCCATTTAACATAAGGCATTTAAGTTGTATGACGTACATAGTTAATGAAGATCATCATCTAGTGCAACCGCTCCAGGAGCCGATAGAATGATTCATACTGTATCAAACAAGGGTTATGGTATAGTCTATACACACGGTATATGATAATATGAAATGAAATGGGTGTGTGAGTTTATGCAGACACAATTTGTGTATAAGGACATGCAATGAAATGGGGCTGTGAGCATAGTATACACATGTTATGTAAATGATCATACGAATGGAAACGTTTGAGAACTTAGATTAACACAATTTTCAGATGATCATATGAAATGAAATGGGTGTGAGTAGAAACTAGAAAGACATTGTATACAGATGAAGATATGAAATGGATGAGAATGGAGAGGTACAGACATACTCAGTGTGTATATCATATATGAGATCAAAAGGGTGTGTGAGATTATACACAGAGTGAACATAAAAGGAGGGAATTGAACATACCAGGAAGGTCCCAAGGTTCACACTTATTGAGGTCCACTTCAGCAATGGCACGGCCTGTGAAGCTGCTGTCTAAAACCTTTCTCATGAGATAATGTGTTATGAGCTCTTCATCAGTGGGATGGAACCTGAATCCGGGAGGCAGTTGTGTATCACCCTTATCATGACTGTAACTGAAGTTAAGAGCCTCCATTATTGAATTCTTCCCAATCTCCTCACAATAGCACAACAAAACAAATGGATTGTTTCAACCGTCCTGCAATATATATATACACTGAATATATGCAGGTAACCCAATTTGCCAGATGCCCACTTGGTCTATACGAAATCTGGTATGTGGGTTGTGGAGAGATGTTATGTTGACTTCTTATATGGGTGTTACGAGGGGTGGGAGAACGGGACGGGATGGGATGTATGGAGAGGCAGATCAATACGGATGAATCCTATTGCCAGTCTGAAATGGATTCCCTCAGCCTGGTGTGTACATTTGTAAGAAAAGCATCACCATAGACAGGCTTGCTTGGTGTCGGAAGAGTGTGTATATATCATTATCATTAAAGGAGGGGGGCCTATTATAAGCTGCTCCTATATCTCTAAGGCCTAAGAGAATGCGTGCGTGCGTGAATATGTGTTGTCAGTAGGGGTAGAAAGTAAGTGAATGCAAAATTAGGTCACAGGGGAACAGAAAGGAGTTTGTGGGGCTGTAGCTAAGATCGATAAAGGATTATTTGGATTGCCTGCTGCATGATCATATGATGGACATGAACAGGCCTAGGCCTATTATTTATGATCATAGTCTGGCTCTGCATCAAGCAGTAGTATAGTTAGTACTATTACTACTACCACTGACCTAGCCTCCTCCTGCTGCTGCTGCTGGCCCCTAATGTGGTTGTATGTAAGCCACTTGTACTACCACTGTATAAATACCCCTCCACAGGAAAAGATCACCACAGAGACATAGATCACAGGGCACAGCAAGAGACAAAATATATATTCACTCCTGAATCCTAAGGCATGAATGAATGAATGAATGAAACTAGGCAATTCAATCAATTTAATGACTTTTCCAATGCCCACTCTGTTAAATTAAAAAGCTTCCAATGTGTAGTCCCCATATCCATATATACGCCTGTTCTTTATCATTGATTTGTGTGTATGTAAAGAGGAGAGAGCGAAGAGCCTGCGGTCAGAACAACACATCAAATCCGTGTACAACAAGGAACTGCACTGTTCAGTGCCTGGTCATTCGTGACTGTTTATATTCTTACCCACCTTGGAAAAATCCCAGCTATTTCTCATCAAATCCCACCTAGCTTTATAAACTAAAATCAAAAGCAAAATTAAAAAAAATCAGCCTGCCAAATCCACCAGAACTCCATCTGAATTCCTCCAAGTCCCACCTTCTAGCCCAAATAAATTTGAATTAAAAATACCCGCCGGGTTACAAACGTTCCATCAAAACCCACTTTTAAATCATTAAAACACCACTGAAACATCAATTTCTCTGATACCCACTTCCAACTGTATATGCCCCCCATCAAAATCCCTCCGTCCCCCTCATCCAACGGCTTCTCCCCAGCCAGGTTAGCATCCACGTGTATACATTATCCACCGGGTCAAAACCCCCCCCAGTCGACGACTCCTGGTTAACAGAATTACTTTGACTTTTGGATAAAAGAAGGTTAAATTTTAGGGAGATGTGTGTATGAGCAAATGATGGCCCGCTGACGTCACTCGCCGCCGGCGGTCAGTGTACGGACGCGCTTTCCTGCTGATGGGAAAGGCGAGATCAAATTCGGGCACCCGCAGCCCGGTTATTTTCATGCTCCTGCCCCTCGGCCGCCAGCCCAAACGGCGCCGCAAACGACTCGCCGGTCACTTGACCCAGAAAAACAAAAATAATAATAAAAATCATATTTTGAGTTTTCATTTTTACCCTCTCCCTTTGACCTCCTTTTTCAGGAGCTCTGTGATTAAAAATATTGAATTTTATGCTTTGGGTAGATGATATTAGGTTTTGAAAGCTACCTTCTGCGGGGTCTTGTTCTTATGCTCCTCCTTCTTTGGCATTTTCCTCGTATCAACTTGATATTGAAAAATTCCTATCTCTATCTCTATGTGCTTCATTTCTTGCTTTCTTTATTCACTCGTTTGTCTTCTTTTTAGATTTTGTAAAGGAAAGCCTTCTGCCATCAAATCTGTGTGCTACCTAATATAATTCTATACTTTGTTTTGTTTACTTTTTCTTCTACCCAAGCCCCTCGCAGATCATTCTATCAGTCAACACAGCTACCAAGTGCTGGAGGCTTCCATGGCTGAAGATCTAAAATATTAAATTAGTAATAATTGTTAGGTAACGATAACAGAAATTTAATGCATTTGTTACGTATATTGAAATATTGTTATCAAGTTCATGTATCAGCATGATTGGTATTAGTAATCAAGATTTCTGGATTAAACTGTGTGTGATTTTTTCCATCAACGTTTCGGATCATACTCCATGATCCATCATCAGGATGATTAGCAGATAGAGAGAGAAAAATTGTTATTAAATGATTGGTATTGATTAAAATTGTTTTTAAATGTAGGTATGGCAAGTTTTAGTATCAATGTTTCAGCATCAATGTTTTAGATTGGTCTTACAAATTATTTTATTATATAGTACATTATTTTGTTTTGTTAGTTATTTATGATAAAAAAAAAATAGTTTTTATTCTTTATAAATTGTTTTATGTGTTTTCTTTCCTCTTCTTATTAAGGAGTATAATCTTAACGCAATGTCATTTCTAATTGAATCTAGAAATGGCATTGCACTAATTATTAGGGATTGTGGAGATCGGATGTCTTTAATTGAATGTAATCTTGCAATCGTGAGTTTTTCCTCATTCCAATGTTGAATTACAAAATATGATCCTAAAAGTTGACGCTTAAAGACGTGACATGATTACATCCAAAAACACTTTCATTCATTATCATGAAATTAAAAAATATTATATTTTCTAATAATTATGAATAACACGAATTATCTATAAAATATTGTCAAGTTGTGTTTCTATTATTTAGAAATTCACTCTCTATATTTAAGCCTTATATCTTTCAAATTCAACTATACTTAATTAATGTGAGTAGTTCAAACAAGTACTCAATATACCAACCAAATACTATTCTAAAGAAAATTAAACTTCCTTTAGTTTAGTCTAACTTAATTTAATATAATGGATACACATAAGCACAACTAATTTAGACTAATTAATATGGTTGTTGGTTATTGAAATTGTGATAATTTGTATTGGTAATCAAATGTGAAATTGTAAATAGAAATAAATGTACTTCAGATCTTTATGGATCATTAAAAAATGTAATAAAAAATATATATAAGCATGAAATTGTATGAATAATGAAATGGACATTTTAGAGAAACATACATCTTACTTTGTCTTTTACTATTTGTCTATTTTGCCACTTTTCAAAAGGGGAGGAACATGTTACTTCATCTATTCCATCAAGGCGACATGAAAAGTCACAAAAGAGAGAAGACTAAATGTAATATCTCTTTCATTTCCAAGAGATAGATGAAAGGTTGCACATTGTAATGCCAAAAATTATAACCTACAATTTTTAACACTATAAAGTATACCCATTTTAAGGAATGTAATATATCTCTTTCATTTTCAAAAGGGGAGGAACATGTTAATTCATCTATTTCATCAAGGGGACGTGAAAAGTCACAAAAGGGAGAAGACTGGATGTAATATATCTCTTCCATTTCCAAGAGAGAGATGAAAGGTTGCACATTGTAATGCCAAAAATTATAACCTACAATTTTTAACACTATAAAGTATACCCATTTTAACGAATGTAATATATCTCTTTCATTTTCAAGTGAGAGATGAAAGGTTACACATTGTAATGTCAAAAATTATAACCCTACAATTTTTAACACTATAAACTATACCCATTTTAGTGTTAATTCTTGAAATATCTTGAATCTTTTTTCCCTATTGTGGATGTCAAATGTGTTGTTTGTTTGTGTGTTAGTGTTCTCTTTTTGTGACCTTTTAATATTTTTATGCTTATTTTTATTTACTAGATCTATAACCATTTTATAATATTCTTAATTTGAATCATCAAAGTCAAATGCATTTGTGCAAACATTTGTGTAGTTGTGATTTTGTCTCAAAATAGTATAATCATATTAAGTTTGCTCAATGGCTAGAATAGTGACTTTTTAACTTTCTTTGGTTTTGTAACTGCTATTTGCCTAACTTTTATTGGATTTAAATATGATTCTCTAACTCCCTTAGCAATAATAGCATTTAGATAAGAGTGAATTAAAAAAAGTTGGACATTCTCTTAAACAATCTCTAATGTGATATATTTCCTATTGTCTAAACTTTCTATATAGTTTACAAGAGCTTTTCTCTTATAATCTTGATTCTATACAACACTCCAATTACACTAATATCACAGTGAGCTTTTATTTTTTAAGGATCAATTTATTTGGCTATAGTTATTGTATAAGGTCTTAAGGATTGTGGGATTCTTCTTAGTTGTTCTTCTACAATACTATATAGTAGATTTCTTTTGGGAGAGATTTTATTTCAACAATAACTTATCTTTACCCATCTTGAAATGTCTTCTCTTTATAATCTTAATGATCAATAAGGTGATATTGTTATTTGTCTATTTTTCTCTCTATCTATTTCCAACTCTTTGTATCATTTTTGTCTTTGTGTGACAATGGTATATGCTCTTGGTGTTTTACGAACACATTTCTCTTTGTTAACCTAAGAGTATTTGGATCACCTTGAAACTTTTATGTGCTCTCCACTTTTTTGGACAAACTTGATATAAAATTTCTTGTCTATAATACTTTTAACATTATTTTAAAGTTTCTATTAGCACTTCCAAATATTCCACCCCATCTCTCATTCTTTCTTTTATACACATTATGATCATAATAAATGTAGTTATTACTATTCTCATATTACACATCTAATTTTATTTTAAGTGTTGATTTTATTTCGAGACATGTAAGATAGGAGAACACATAGCCTACTCTAAATATATTTTATATTTGACTATTTATGGAGGTTGTAAGACCAAATCTGGAACTTGACCATATTGACAAGCTCTCAATTAGTCACCCACATTTATTCTATTTTAGCAAAAAAAACAATAGTATTCTCACGTGAAGGTTTCATATTTCCTCTTTTTTTTTTTCATTTTAGTTATTTAAATTATTTAATTCATACATCATTTCCTTTTTTCTATAGAATCTAAACCATTTCACCATATTTTTTTATTACTATTATTATTTCCTACTTTTGGTTGTGTAGGTTGCTCTCATTTTTTAGGTTGTTCATCTCCTACATAGGATGTACGTTTTTAAGTATAGAGAACCACAATACACTTAGACACTATTGTAGTTACATTATTATCTAGAAAATGTACTACCATTTGTATTATAGTCCTTGCTAGATTATTATTCTACATTCTACTCTTATTTGGGTTGCCATTGTTTGATTCACTTATCAAGTTCTCATTTTATACTTCCAATTTATCTAGTTTTCCATGTTTCAAAAGAAAAGCATAGTATCTCTTGCAAGAGAGAATAAATAAATTATATTTATGACATAATTTAATAGGATCAAGTAGATCACAGATAAACTTATTTCATATTGTGTAATTTTATAATTTAATCTTGTCTATGAAAGTAGTTTAGTTGGAGCTTGAAAGTTAAAAGGAAATCAACTAAAAACTACAATTTTATTTGTTGAATTAGATTTACCTTTAGTAAAAAGCATCTCCCTCTGGTGCATTGATCTTTGTATTGGTTTCACTTTATGAGTTATACTACATAGTTAGGGTCTTTTTTAATTCTTGTTCATCGTATTTCTCATCTAAATTCCACTATGAAGTCTTTCATAAGTATCATCTCATTATCAAACTATCTTTATAGAATTCCCATTATTCTTAAGGAGTTAGTTCCCATAGGGGAAGATGAGTTTGACCATGATAGAGATTTAGACTCTACTAATTGTGATCAAATTGATCATATCAATAAAATCTCTTATCTTACAAACACACATTATTTATAATAAAGCAAACCTTACCATAACTAATCCCACTATAGATGACTTGAGAACTCTACTTGCTAATAACCTCAAGGGTTTAGACTTTATACAAGTCATGGGAATGACATGAACCACCATATCCCTATTCCAAGAAACATTATTTCTCATTTGTTCCATACATAAATTCGCATATCCATGCCCACCCATAGAGATCACACAATAATACCACAATCATTGCTACACCATTTTTTCCCTCATATAACAACCTTTTATTCTTGTCATATTCATGGTTTTCCTACTTACCCTTTTTTACATTTAGTTATGTCCTATCATCCTAGTCCCTCCCTTTCACCTATTCAATGAGACAATCTACTCTTAGTCAACTTATACTTTTTTAGACATTTACTATTGATGTCACTACTATAGTTTCTATGTCATCTTACCATATATTCAACCTTGTCATTATCTATATTATGCATAATATAGGGACTATAAACAAAATTGGCCATTGTTTCTTTACCATCTTAGCCCATGGCTACTATACAATTTTGGCATAGCCTATTTTCTAAATAGAAATACTTACCATAATATTTTATCTAGAGTTTTTGGTCTCCTTATTTGAAAAATATAATAGTTAAGGGGACCCAAAACCTCATGTCTCAACTTTCATGGTCACTTGTAGTGACTTATTTATAATAAGCTCTTGGTAAAAAAAATATCCCTAATCCCTTATGGAATCCACACTTGACTAGTTTTGTTCCAAGTACCAAATCATTTTATTAACTCATTTGATGAATTGGTCCAATCTTATAACACTTTCAATTTAACATCATCTAATAAGTGAGCTTCACTAATATTATCAATTGTTGGTAAAGTCCTTATGAAAAATTATAAATTTATTATTTAATACTAATCACTTCTCTCTCAAAAAATTTACCCCTTCTAGAGTCTAATTTAAAACATATCTTCATTTGAATCTTACAAATATAATTCATGATAAAATTATTCTAATAAAATATTATTCTTTCCCATATATATGTACAATTATCAAGGACTATGTAAAAATAGTTAGGTAGTTTGAGGCACTTCCTTTAGCAACATCAACAATTATTGCCACTTGGTTAGCTATATATATAATTCTTTTATGGTAAGAACACTCCATCTAACCAAGTTTACATTGTAGTGTTGCACTCTTATTTGACTTTCATGGTATCCTTGCACCCATAACATAGCCAATTATTCACTAAGCTTCACAATATGCTCCAACTCATATGCCACAATGTTGTTCAACTTCCACCCATATAACCTTTAGATTCTAACCTCCCCTTCTAAAAATATGATCCTAAAGTTTTTTCTCAATATCAATATTTCCCTAGGTATGATACCTATAAGTGCATGTTCTTGTGAATGTTTATTTATGATATTATTGATTCCAACATCTTCTATTTTAAGGGAGAAAGTGACTTAGGTAACCAAAAAGTTACCCCTCCAAGTATATATCTTTACCAACCTTTTTTCCTAATATTCCACTACCAATTACATAGACTATATGACAATGAAATCTTTTAGCCCAACTTCTAATCCTACTCATGATACTTATGTGCCTAATCAGGATCCTCCTTACAATATTGTTTCCTTCTAACAATTTATGGGTGCTACAAAAGTTGATCCTTCTTCCATTTATAAGTTGCCTTCTTTCCCACATTTATAAGTTGCATTTTTTCTTACATTTATGGATTATAATCTTAGTGTAAATCTATTTCTAAATTCAATTATGTAAGTAATAAAAAATAAATCTTGCACAATCATATCACTTACACAATTGAATCCAAAAATGATATTGCTCTAATTATTATGGACTAGGGTGATCCCACAAAGCTGGTTTACAATTTCTGGGAGATTCTGATTTTTGCTGAAATTACATATTTTTAGAAAATATAATGATTTAAGCCTTAAAAAGTTCAATTTAAAGCATTCCAATTGAAGAGGGTTTGATTAAACTACCTTAGATCAAACCCACTTGGATAGAACCCAACTAGTTTTAAACCATACCTATAACAAAGTCTCCTTTACACCTATCAAAATGCTGATAAAAAATAATTTTTCATTTACCTTTTGGGGGATCAAATGAATTCATTTAAAATTTATTTTTATAAGTATGTAGTCCTTATTAAAAACTTCCCAAAAAGTATAATTTTAAATAAATTTAATTTTATTATTATATTTATTTTTTATTTCTTGTGAATGTAAGTTTTTCACCAAAAATCAAGCTCTTTGTTCTACACATGTGGAAAAATAGAAGATTATCAAAAAAAAAAATTGAAAAATATGAGTGCACTAGATATTAAAGTCCTTGAACCAACAAAAAACAAAAAAATTGAATTTCGATAAATACAAAAAAAGTTATGTGTTATACAGTCTACCTATGTCATAATTGTAATTGGTTTGACTTCAAAACTTGATTAAGAAAAAAATATTCAATAAAACACTATGAAACAAATTGGAAGCACTAGATATCATAGTTGAAAATCTAAATTCAAAAAAAATAGAATTTTATCCTTCATGGAAAAAAATTTTACATGTTATACGGTGAGTGTCACTCCTTAAAAATGGTGTTTATTGAAAAAAACTAGTTTTCAAAAGAGATGGAAAAGGAAGTGCAATCTGATTCCAAAATTTTTGAAAAAAATATATTTAGAATCTATAGACAAAATGTCACAAATCACTAGTTTGTATCATCTTCAAATTCCTCATAGTTTAACTGCTATAGGTGCCTGAAAGTGAAGATTTAGTTAGAAAAAATTAGTTTAGTGTCCAGTTTGGCCAAAAATTGTAAACTAGTATTATGAGATCGCCCACTATGGAGGTCTGATGTCTTTAATTGAGTTTAATCTTGCAATTGTATGTTTTTCCCTCATTCTAATGTTGAATCAAAAAGTATGATCCTAAACATTGATGCTTAAAGTCATGACATGATTGTGTCCAAAAACACTTTCAATCATTATCATGAACTTAAAAATATTGTCTTTTCTAGAATAATTATGAATAGCATGAGTTATCTATAAAAAAATTGTCAAGTCATGTTTTTGTTATTTAGAAAATCATTCTCTATATGTAAGCCTTATATCTTTCGAATTCAACTATACTTTATTTATGTGAATAGTTCAAACAGGTACTAAATATACCAACCAAATAATATTCTAAAGAAAAATAAAATTTCTTTAGTTTATTCTAAGCTAATTTAATGTAATGGATGCACATAAGCACAACTATATTACACTAATTACTATTGATGTTGGTTATTGAAATTGTGATAATTTGTATTGGTAATTAAATGTGAAATCGTAAATAGAAATAAATGTACTTCTAATATATATGGACCATTAAAAAAAGTAAAAAACTACATGTATACACATGGAATTTTATGAATAGTAAAATGGACATTTTAGAGAAACATACATCTTACCTGGTATTTTACTATTTTATATTTTTTGTCACTTTTCAAAAGGAGAGGAACATTTTACTTCATCCATTCCATCAAGGAGACTGTTAGAACTATAAAAATATAGTGTTTTTACATAAGTTTTCATTCATAAATTTCTAGATTTGGTCCTACCGTGTGCATTTTTCATGTCTGGGTCCATATCGACATAGGTTCATTCTTGTCTCCCCGACCCGTTGTGCTTCTTCTGCTTGCAATAAGTTTGTGTTGCCTATCGGCAGAACTTATTATCTGTCACAGTGAATGGATTTTTCCTGCAGGTGGTTTTCAGCATGACATGTTCTCTGTTGTGGCGACTGGCATTTGTCTGTTGGCAGTTATCTGCATTACATCCATATTGTTTTGGCGACCGTGGAGGCTCCTATCGGCATATCTTATGGCTTTTGGGCTAGCGTCTTACCAAAATTAGGGTGTCTCAGCGACAAGCGCATTATGGATTATCTTCGGCCAGACTTGGCTACTTTGTTGTAGGGTCTCGGCAAGTGACCTTCGGTCTCACCGATGGAGTACGATGAAGGATCTTCGGCGGGAGTTCTGAATTGTCTTAGCGAATTGGTATGTGCTTGGAGTGTTTCGGTGAAACATTGTGTACTCTATATAACATCTCCCTGAGTGTGATAGGCTACAGTGACATACATTAGACAAAGCTTTTCTATCGGTATGGATGCATTGGTGTCTTGGTGATATATTATGGCTCGAGGCTTTCAGTGGGACGGGGTGATTTCTCCATTTGGTTTCCTCGATATCTGTGTTCTATAGAGAAGCGGATTGAATGAAATGTGAAGTTCGGCGAGAGATTTCTTATGTTCTAGTGACTTAGATGTAGTGAGTGCCTTTCGGCCTAACATATTGATATCGGTATGTGGTCTCCCCGATTCCACAATGTTACAACGAAGGAACATGGGCAACCTCTGCGACTTCGGTATAGTGTGCAGGGTGTCTCGGCGACTAGGAAATGAATCTTTGGCTCTCGGTGAAACTTAAAACGGTCGGTGTGGGGTCTCCACGATACTTGAGTGTTATGGAAAAGCACAAATGAAAGAAAGACTACTATGTGGCTTCGGTATAATTTGCAGGTTGTTACGGCGACATATTGGAGGTAAGGTGCATTTTGACAAAACATAACCAAATTTATGTAACATCTCGCCGACAACCTTGGGCTATAGCGAAACGGAAGTGATACTTCTTCACTTTGGTATAACAAATGGGTGGTCACGGTGATGCAAAATATAGGCGTGCGGGATGATTAACAATTGACGTTATTTTTCCTTTGGCATACCTTCTGTGTTGTTTTGCTGACTGTCCACTGTGAATAACAAAAACATCAGTCTTGTGGCCGACTTGAAGAATATTTGAAAATTGTTGAGGCCGACGTGAGTGCTCGATTGTAACAGTTGCCTGAATTCTACGATGGCCGACATGTGCTTGAAATGCTTTACTTTCTTAATGCTGGGTATAAATATGCCCTTGGATTGTAATTGAAGATCATCAGATTTTAGATCACATACAGTAGATTAGGAATGGCTATAGTATAATAATTTTCTCTTATCAGAGACTATGTGCATGTTTTTCAAATGGCAAAATCAATAAAAATCAGTTGGTGTGGCAGGTTATTTCTGGTATCAATTGTCTGTTGAGCTTATTGAAAAGTATTGTTGAAGTTGTCTCCAATTTGATTTTTTTTGGTTGTTTAAATTGGAATAACAAGTTTATTCTCAGTTTATCTGTGCACATTTGCTGCATTTGTGTGGTTAATTAAATTGGTTCTCTCAAGTAGAGATTAAATCCTTTTCATTGATCACAGTAATCAGGAAGATTCATCTAGATTATTAAAGAATAGCTCAATAGTCATAATCTTGCATTGTTTATACAAGTTATGAACAGATCATATGCCTGCAATTTGATTTTCTGCTAGAATAAGTTGCCCACTTCTATTTCATTTGACTCCGCATACCTAACAAGGCACTGGTCTTTGCAATTTCATTATTTGAATTCATTCAATCTCTTTTTATCAGTTAATTAAGCATTCTAGGATTTAAATCAGAAGATAGTTACCAAGTTTGATTTCATTTTGTTCACTATCATCTGTCATTGTGGACAAAGCATTTTAGAAGGATAATCATAAGATAAGTTTGCACTATTCAGAAAGGTACACTTGCCTGGGTTTAGCAGCACCTAAAGAGTAGAAGGTTGAGCTCTCTTGGCCTTGTATGTTACCCTAAAGCATATCAAGAGATTGGTAGCCTCTTGAGGCATCTTGCCTACGTTTTTGAGAGCTAACAAATTGGCGACTCTACTGGGGATCATATTAGAAATTTCAGTTGAAGACCACATTATAGAGTCATTGGAGGAAAAGTAATATTTTGAGAAGTTTCAGAAAAGGTGATTCCACTGGGGAATAGATCACAAATAATCATTTTCCTACTTTTGGAAAAGTAGGTGGCGACTCTGAAAAAAATTTGACGAAGAATGGAATTTGTATATGGAACGAACAATCACACAAATGCAGGAAGTTATGGATATAGTGCACAACAGAATATGTACCCACTTATCCCTCCACATCTGCACAGAACAATGATCAAGTAGTTTGATTTGACAGGGTTTCAATGGTACCCTTACCCTATGGATATGAATTGGAGAGGCCTTGTCCCTAAGTTTACAGGGAGTAACACAATCACTGCTAAAGATAATTTGAGGAGCTTCAATGATTTCATCAAGGGTTTGGATATGCCATATGAGGATTTACATATGTGGTTGTTTATGATATCACTTATTGAAGATGCTAGGGATTGGTTCAATAGCCTACCAGTAGCTTCTATTAAATATCTCCAAGGATTTCAGGATCAATTTCTCAAGGAATATGGAGATCTGCTTGCACCAAATTGGGCTCCCATGGGTTATTGGAGATTCAAGAAAATCAGAATTTGTAGCAAGGTATGTATCAGAACCAACAATCTAATGCTGATGAATATGTCAGAAATCTCTTGGATACATTTTTTGGCATAAGGAAGTATGAAGGAGAAGATTTGACTTCTCTGTACAACAGGATGATAAGTGTCTTCATGCAATTGCCTCTTGACTATAAGCCTACAAGACCCTTTTTTGTTGCACAGTTCATAAAAGTGTGGAAGCTTGAATCAGCTTATTGTTCATGGTCGTCAATACAACACGCATGTGGTCACCTGAATAAGTTCATTGATGCCATGGAGGAGATAAGGTATGAGAACACTGTCAGTGTTGATTCCAATAATTGTATTTCTGATGAGTGTAGAGAAATTGATCAAACAATGCTTCCAATAAATGATGAGATATGTGCAAGTCAGTATGATTCATGTGATAGCTTGCATAGTGAAGATGAAGGTACAAGACATCTTTCTTGCATAATAGATTGTGACAGGGAAAGCAGTGTATGTTATGAAGGATCCAATGAATATTCAGATTTTGAAGATGCACCTATGGATTTTGATCTGCAGCAAGGGGATTCTTCTACTTCTTATGTAGATCAAGATGAAGAGGCAATTGGAAACATTGATAGTGAATATACAATGCCTCTATTTGCAGTTGAAAGCTACAAAGATACATTCAATGAAGGGGAGGTTTATAAATTTGAGAATGGTTTTCAAAAAAATTCAGGCCCATTTCATGATGAATTCTTAAAAGATGATTAGATGATATTTTGCCAAGGTATGCCCAAGAATGAATTTCAGGTATTTTCAGATCCACTTGATGTTGAGCAAAAGGCATTTTTAGATAAACAAAGGGATGTGTCAAGTTATGGAACAAATGATTGTGCTAGTGTTTTTTCATTCTTTGATGATCCTGGGCCTATTTTTGATGATGATAAAAGTGATGAGTATGATTGTAATAGTGAAAATGTGGAAACTTGTTTACTCAACTGTGAGCAAATTTTTGATCTACTAACTCTTGAATATCAGAGATATACACATTAAGGTGATCTGGAAGTTTTGTGTCTAGCTTATATTTGTTTTGACAGTGAAAGATCTTTGTGTAGATATTTTTATGGCTCCCTGTGCATTTCTTGGAATGATGATGATATTGATCAAAGGTCTATATCCATTCAGGATGAGGTATGTGATTTTGAAATTTCTAATTTATGTAAAGAAGACGTTTGTTTGCATACTAAAGATGACAGAAGTCCAAATTTTATTGGTTCACATATGCATGATATTGAAAACATAAGTCATGGTCCAATGTTGTTTCCAAATGGAGATATTGAAGAGGTGCATAAGGTTTCAGATTTGCCTGTTTTAGACAATGTTGGTCTGACATAATTTTTTGTTTCTCAAGAGAAGCACTTTGATTGTGAATTTTTACTACAGCTAGGAGAATGCCTTATAATACATAATGGTGAGAAGGATAATGAGAAATTTTGCATTGTGTATGCATGCATTTTGAATGTTAAGAATAACAGGGGTTTGTCCCAAGATATTGAAGAATTTGAACTACAGGATGGTGTAAGGATTTTGGGCCAAACCGAGCATGATGATACTCTAAGAACTTGCAATAACAATGATAGGAAAGATTGCATGAGAATCCTCAAAAAGAATCTGATGAACTCAAGACAAAATCAGGTATTTGATAGGGGAAAGCGTTGGTTGGAGTTTCAGATTGTAACAACTCGGAATAGGTGAATTGGAAACACAAAGGATTAAGGGTTGCCAGTGCATGGACAACTGTTGATGGTCCTTTTAAAAATTATTTTCCATGCACAGTAGTCTAGGATTTCATCCACCTTCCATTCCACTCTCATTTTCCATTCACCCACCATCTTCCATTTATTATGCATTCATGCCTTCATGCTTCATTTCCATTGCCTTTCATTTCATTTCTGCTCCCTGGTTCATCATTTTGTGTCTGGTCTACTCAACCAAAGATTTTGGATCCTTGCAATGATCTTACTATCATTCATCCCCAGACGGAGCCACTATTAGAACTATAAAAATTTGGTGTTTTTACATAAGTTTTCATTCATAAATTTCCATATTTGGTCCTACCGTGTGCATTTTTCATCTATATTTTCCATATTGTCCCATTGAATCAATCGTGTTATACATTTTTCATGTCTGGGTCCATCTCGGCATAGGTTCATTCTTGTCTCCCTGACCCGTTGTGCTTCTTTTGCTTGCAATAATTTTGTGTTGCCTATCAGCAGGACTTATTATCTGTCATAGCGAATGGATTTTTCCTACAGGTGGTTTTCGGCATGACATGGTCTCTGTTGTGGCGATTGGAATTTGTCTGTTGGTAGTTATTGACATTACATCCATATTTTTTTGGTGACCGTGGAGGCTCCTATCAACATATCTTGTGGCTTTTGGGTTAGCATCTTACCGAAATTAGGGTGTCTCAGTGACAAGCGCATTATGGATTATCTTTGGCCAGATTTGGCTACTTCGCCATAGGGTCTCGGTGAGTGACCTTCAGTCTTGCCGATGGAGTATGATGAAGGATCTTCGGTGGGAGTTCTGAATTGTCTTGGTGAATTGGTATGTGCTCGAGGTGTTTCAGTGAAACATTGTGTACTCTATATAACGTCTCCCTGAGTGTGATAGGCTACAACGACATACATTGGACAAAGCTTTTCTATCGGTATGGGAGCATTGGTGTCTTCGCGATATATTATGGCTCGAGGTTTTTGGTGGGATGGGGTGATTTCTCCATTTGGTCTCCTCGATATCTGTGTTCTATAGCGAAACAAATTGAATGAAATGTGAAGTTCGGTGGGAGATTTCTTATGTTTTGGTGACTTAGATGTAGTGAGTTCCTTTCGGCCTAACATATTGATATCGGTATGTGGTCTCCCTAATTCCACAATGTTACAACGAAGGAACATGGGCAACCTCCGCGACTTTGGTATAGTGTGCAGGATGTCTCGACAATTGGGAAATGAATCTTTGGCTCTCGGTGAAACTTAAAACGGTCGGTGTGGGGTCTCCACGATACTTGAGTGTTATGGCGAAGCATAAATGAATGAAAGACTACTATGTGGCTTTGGTATAACTTGCAGGTTGTTACAGCAACATATTGGAGGTAAGGTGCATTTCGACAAAACATAACCAAATTTATGTAACATATCACCGACAACCTCGGGCTATAGCGAAAGGGAAGTGATACTTCTTCACTTTGGTATAACAAATGGGTGGTCATGACGATGCAAAATACAGGCGCGCAGGATGATTAACGATTGATGTTATTTTGCCTTCGGCATACCTTCTATGCTATTTTGCTAACTGTCCACTGTGAATAACAGAAACATCAGTCTTGTGGCCGACTTGAAGAATATTTGAAAATTGCTGAGGCCGATGTGAGTGCCCAATTGTAACGGTTGCTTGAATTCTACGGTGGCCGACATGTGCTTGAAATGCTTTACTTTCTTAATGCTGGGTATAAATATCCCCCTGGATTGTAATTGAAGATCATCAGATTTTAGATCACATACAGTAGATTAGGAATGGCTATAGTAGAATAATTTTCTCTTATCAGAGACTATGTGCATGTTTTTCAAATGGCGAAATCAATAAAAATCAGCTGGTGTGGCAAGTTATTTCTGGTATCAATTGTCTGTTGAGCTTATTGAAAAGTATTGCTAAAGTTGTCTCCAATTTGATTTTTTCTGGTTGTTTAAATTGGAATAAAAAGTTTATTCTCAGTTTATCTGTGCACATTTGCTGCATTTGTGTGGTTAATTAAATTGGTTCTCTCAAGTAGAGATTAAATCCTTTTCATTGATCACAGTAATCAGGAAGATTCATCTGGATTATTAAAGAATAGCTCAGTAGTCATAATCTTGCATTGTTTATACAAGTTATGAACAGATCATATGCCTGCAATTTGATTTTCTACTAGAATAAGTTGTCCACTTTATTTCATTTGACTCTGCATACCCAACAAGGCACTGGTCTCTGCAATTTCATTATTTGAATTCATTCAATCTCTTTTTATCAGTTAATTAAGCATTCTAGGATTTAAATTAGAAGATAGACTTTACCAAGTTTGATTTCATTTTGTTCACTGTCATCTGCCATTGTGGACAAAGCATTTTAGAAGGATAATCACAAGATAAGTCTGCACTATTCAGAAAGGTACACCCGCCTGGGTTTAGCAGCACCTAAAGAGTAGAAGGTTGAGCTCTCTTGGCCTTGTCTGTTACCCTAAAGTGTATCAAGAGATTGGCAGCCTCTTGAGGCATCTTGCCTGTGTTTTTGAGAGCTAACAGGGACATGGAAAGTCACAAAAGGGGGAAGAAAGAATATAATATGTCTCTTTATTTCCAAGAGATTGATGAAAGGTTGCACATTATAACATGTCAAAAATTCTAACTATAATCAGGGTTAAAATTATCAAAGGTTAGGCTATAAAGCATATAAATCAAACCCTAATAAACAAAGGACAAATAAGAATAAAGACATAAAACATGGAACAATATTACCAAATCTTCATGCCACCATTGATTCACCTTCATTGCACTTCTCTATTTTGCTTCAATATAATAATTGCCCTCAAATTTTTATGTATGCAACAATGGCCTGTGACAATGACAAAGCAAAATATTGAAGATTCTAAATGACTACGGATGCACTTGACTTGATGTTTATAGCAAGATAGCAAGATAGCATAAGAGTGCCTAAGCTCATGTAAACTCTCAATGATAGAAATGACAATGACAAGGTCTTTTATAGGAAATCCAATTTTGAATGAAGGGCTAAGATTGAATGACAATAATCAATGGCCAAGAGTGAAAGATGAGGTATGGAATAGGGTTAGGGCTAAATCATAAGGATTAATAGTCAAGATTAAATTATAAATTATTTAATCAAGGGTGGAGGTTAACTGAGACATGGATAGATAAGAATCAACACATATAAAGAGGTGAGGAAATTAAATAATAAAAAATATTTAATTTAGGCAGACAATGAATAATTAAATAATTATTTAATTATAGAGGAATGTGACAAAGAGGACCTTTTGAATTAAATAATGATTTAATTCAAAATTCAAGAGGTGGACCAAATTAAATAAATAAAATTTATTTAATTTATGAGAGAAGAAGCTAATGAATAATTAAATAATTCAAATAATTATTTAATTATAGTGGAAAATGGATAAAAATTAATTAAATAATAATTTATTTAATTTTAGAAAGAAAGGGACTTAATTTATCAAGGAAGAATAAAGATTAGAAACAAATTAATTAAATAATTAAAATTATTTAATTAATAGAAGACATATGACTTTAGAAAATAAAAGACGAAAGGGGAAATGATGAAGAATCTAAGAGTCACAGGCCTAGGACAATTTTTAGTGTCTACAATAACCCTAAAAATTTTAATACTATAAACTAACCCATTTTAGTGTTAATTCGTGAAGTATCTTGAGTCTTTTCCCCTATTGTAGATGCCAAATGTGGTGTTTGTTTGTGTGATCATGTTCTCTTGTTGTGACCTTTTAATATTTTTATGTTTAGTTTTATTTACTATAACTGTTTTATGATGTTCTCAATTTGAATCCTCAAAAACTAAAATGAACTTGTGTAGACATCAATGCAATTATGATTTTGTCTCAAAATAATATAGTTGTATCAACTTTGTCCAAAGGCTAAAATAGTGTCTTTTTAACTTTCTTTGGTTTGTAACTACCATTTACCTACCTTTTATAGGATTTAAATATGATTCTCTAATTCACTTAACAATAATAGAAATTAGATAAGTGAATTAAAAAATAAGTTATATGCATTCTCTTAAACAATCTATAATGCAAAATTTATTATAATCTCAACTTTCTACATAGTTTACAATTTTTTCTCTTGTAATTTTTATTTTATGCAACACTTCGGTTACACTAATATCGTAGTGAACTTTTATTTTTTAAGGATCATTTTGTTTGGTTGTACTTATTGTTGCAAGGTTTCACCCTTGGTCTCCTCGACATGGGCCAACGTGGCGCTTGGGCTTCACGACATGGTTTAATCGCCTCTTATGGATCTTGGATCTTGTATAAATCTAGCAGTTATAGCGGGCATTAACAGGTCAATCTTTTGGTACAATGATAGTCGTATGTGCAACAATTGGTATGAGAGCCGAGGTCATAGGTTTGAACCCCTCACTTGTGTTGGGGGTATTGTTGCAAGGTGTCACCCTCGGTCTCAACATGGGCCAACGCGATGCTCAATCTTCATGACATGGTTTAACTGCATCCTGTGCATCTTGGATCTTGTATAAATCTAGTGGTTGTATCGAGCATTAACAAGTTTCAATCTTTTGGTGCAATGACAACCACCTGTGCAACACTTACTACATAAGGTTTTAAAGTTTATGGGATTCTTCTTAGTTGTTATTCTACATTACTATTTGGTGGAATTATTTTGGGAGAGATACTTTATTTTCAACAATAACTTATCTTTACCCATCTTGAAACGTCTTCTCTTTATAAGATTTATAATAAGGCGATATTGTTATTTGTTTATTTTTAGATCTCTATCTATTTCCAACTATTTGTATTATTTTTGTGTTTATGTGACAATGGTATATGCTCTTGGTATTTTACAAACACATTTCTCTTTTTTAAGCTAAGAGTATTTAGATCACCTTGAATTTGTTTTGTGCTCTCATCTTTTTGGAAAAACAATATAAAATTTATTGTCTAAATATTTTTAACATTCATTTAAAGTTTCTATTAGCATTTCCAAATATTCCACCCCATAGATATCATTCTTGCTTTTATACACATTAGGATCATAATAATTAAAGTTATTACTATTCTCATAGTAGACATCTTATTTTATTTTAAGTGTTGATTTTATTTCAACACATGTAGGATAGCAGCACACATATTATACTTTAAATATATTGTCTATTTGACTATATATGGAGGTTGTAAGACCAAATTTAGGGCTTGACCATATTGGAAAGCTCCCAACTAGTCACCCACATTTATTTAATTTTAAATACATTTTTCAATAATATTCTCACATGAAGGTTTCATATTTCCTCTTTTTTGTTGCATTTTAGTTATTTAAATTATTTAATTCACATATCATTTCCTTTTTTCTATAGAATCTAAATTATTTCACCATATTATTTTATTACTATTATTATTTCCTATTATTTTTTATGGGGAAAAGCAAGTTTTGATGGGACCTGAAACCCATTACAAGCTAGTTTTGAAGGGGCCCAAAACCCTATCCAAGAAAATCATGTTGTAACAAAAATAAACCACAAACAAACAACAACACCAAAGGTTGCACAAAGGTTTTGAAGGGACCAAGAACCCTTTAACAACCAAGTTTACAATGGCTTGGAATCCAAAGGTTTTGAAGGGACTTTACACCCTTTACAACCAAGTTTTAATAGGGACCTTGAACCCTCAACAACCTGATTCATCTAAGCAACAATCAACCTAAATTAATAGAAAACTGCACAACATCAACATTCCAACAACAACCCTCAGCCAACATGCAAACTACATGATTTATCCAGGCAACAATCCACCCAACAACTGAATACTATAAATCAACAACATTCCTACAACATCCCTCCACCATCTTATAAAAAAGCACCAAACACTAAAGATCATCGGAATTCACACAACGCCAACCAGTTTGAAGCATCAACCCAACCTCCACCTCAATAGGAGAGGGAATCCCTCTATAGGAAAAAATGGAAAGAAGACCATAGCCATGGAAAATTGAACTTACCTCTAGATCCCCAACTCTCCTCTCCACCTCCATAGAAGAGGGCTCCACCTTAAAAGGAGCAGTCTCCACCTCCATAAAATACCTCAATTGAAGAAGCTAAAAGAAAGCAACAACATCCCAAGCAATGAAAAACATGTCATCCTTCAACATTGCAGCAGACTAGAACATAGAAAAATAACACTCTTCATCCAACATCCAAGAGAGAAGAGATATCTAAGCCATAAACAAAGTCCAGTGAGTAAGCTCAATCGATTGGAAAAAGAAAACATCGTCCTAAAAAACAAGCTTTAAAGCCCAAAAGGGGGAAGAAAAAACTCTCCTGAAAACAACTCTGAGAGCCATCATTAGCACCCACCAAAGGGGAAATAGAGTAAACTCATAATGGGGAAAGGAATCCACTACAAAAAATGAAACCAAAAGAGAGCATCCAACCAGCTAAGGACACCACCAGCAAAGACACCAAAACCATAAAAATAAAACAAACCCCTTAGAAAAAACTAGGAGGGGAACACAACAACTCCCAACAAGAGCCAACGAGCTAGGAAAAGCATAGGGGAAAGAGGAGATCCCCTAGCACCCAACATAACACCAAGGTCGAAGACCAACCCAAGGCAACGGATCAAAATAGGGCCCAAATCCCACAACCAATAGGAACCCACAACCAAAGTGAGCAGCAACAAGCAACATCCAAAAGGGAGACCCAAAGCAACCCACAGCTAGGAGAGCACAAAGAAGCAAGAGGGGCCCAAGGTGAAAGGAGCCAATGAATGGACCATCATGAGAATAACACAATCCACCCTAACACACCGGTCAGGGCCAAAAAAAGGCCAATCCAAAGGCAAAGCAAGCACTGGACCCCGAAAGCAAACAAAGGAACTATCATGTTGTAATAGAAGCAACGAAAACCCCCTACAAACCACAATAGAGAGCTTATGCAGAACAAGAGAAACCACATAAGCCAAGAAACCCCACACCGCTAAGGAAGAAGGACAAGAATCCTCCTAGAAGAAACTAGTTGGGTTGGGTAGGATCCCAACAACAACACCAATGTAGGCTGAAGGCAGACAAGTGCACGGAGGAAGAGAAAGAGGGGCAATGCCAAAAACTCCCACGCACCCTCCAATAGCAAAATCCCTCCAAGCAAAGCCCACATCATCACATACTCTAGTTGTAGAAACCCACCCAACATCATCCTCATCATTTGTGTCTTCGCCTTTCCTGACTGCTTCAGAAATCAAACCTCATGCTTGTGCGCTCCCACTTCTGCACTCCATTCCTCATTTCAATTAACTATAGTCCTTGTATTATTTCCTATTGTTAGTTGTGTAGGTTGTTCTCATTTTTGTAAGTTGTCCATGATCTCTTGCATAGGTTATAAATTTCTAAGTATGAAGAACCAAAATATACTTAGACACTATTGTAGTTACATTATTATCTAGAAAATGTGCTACCAATTGTATTATAGTCCTTGCTAGACTACTATTCTAGATTCCATTCTTATTTTGGTTGTCATCACTTGATTCACATATCAAGTTCTCTATTTATAATTTCAATTTTTCTAGGTTTCCATATTTCAAAAGAAAAACATAATATATTTGTCGAGAGAAAATAAATAAATTATATAATTGGTATAATTTAATAGGATCAAGTAGATCACTAATAAAATTATTTAATACTGTGTAATTTTATAATTTAATCTTATCTATAGAAGTAGTTTAGTTGGAACTTGAAAGTTAAAAGGAAATAAACTCAAAACTATAATTTCATTTGGTGAATTAGATTTACT
Source organism: Sequoia sempervirens (assembly GCA_007258455.2). Taxonomy (NCBI): domain Eukaryota; kingdom Viridiplantae; phylum Streptophyta; class Pinopsida; order Cupressales; family Cupressaceae; genus Sequoia; species Sequoia sempervirens. The sequence goes on from VDFB02281492.1 coordinate 692,956,936, forward strand.
TTTAGTAAAAAACATCTCCATTTGATCTATTGATCTTTGCATTGGTTTCACTTTATGAGTTTTACTACATAGTTAGGATCTTCGTTAATTCTTATTCATCATAGTTCTCATTTAAATCCCACTATGAACTATTTTATAAATACCACCTAATTATTAATCTATCTTTATAACATACCCATTATTCTTAAGGAGTTAGTTCCCATGAGGGAATATTAGTTTAACCATGATAGAGCTTTAGAATCTACTAATTTTGATAAAATCTATCATATCAAAGTGCATTCTTACAAATACACGTTATTTCTAGTAAAGCAAACCTTACCATAACTAATCCCACTACAAATGCTCTGAGAAATCTACTTTCTAATAACCTCAAGGGTTTAGAATTTGTGCAAGTCATGGGAACAATATTAACCACCATATCCATATTCCAAGAAACCCTTAATCATTCAAGTGATGGAAATTCTCACTTGTCCCATACATAAATTCTCATATCCATGCCAACTCATAAAGGTGACAAGTTTTAATACCACAACCATTGTTGCACCATTTGTTTTTCCTCATATAACATCCTTTTCTTCTTGCCACACTCATGATTTTCTCACTAATACTTTTTAACATTTAGTTATGTTCTATCATCTTAATCCCTCATTTTCACCTATTCAATGAGACCATATACTCCCAATAAGCTTAAATAATTTTTTAGACCTTTACTATTGATGCCACTACTATGGCTTCTATGTTAGCTTACCATGTAGAACCAACTTTGTAGAACCAACTTTGTCATTATCTAGTTTATAAAAAAAAATGGGGACTATCTAAAAATAATGTGACATTCTTTCTTTATCATCTTAGCCCATGGCTACTATACAATTCTAGAATAACCTATTTTCTAAATAGAAATACTTGGCACGATATTTTCTCTAGATTTTTTTATCCCCTTATTTAAAAAATATAATAGTTAAGGGGACCCAAAAAATCATGTCTCATCTTTCATGGTTACTTGTAGTGACTTCTTTATAATATGCTCTTGGTAAAAAAAATCCCTACTCTCTTAAGGAAACCACACTTGACTAGTTTTATTCCTTACCAAATCATTCTATTCACTCATTTGATGAATTGGTTCATATATTATAACAACACCTTTAAGTTAACATCATCCAATAAGTGAGATTCACTAATCTTATCAATTGTTGGTAAAGTCCTTATGAAAATTTATGAATTTTATTCTTCAATGTTAATTACTTCTCTCTAAAATTCCTTGCCCCTTTTAGAGTCTAATTTTAAACATGTCTTCATTTGAATCTTACAAAGAAAATTCATGATAAAATTCTTCTAATGAAATATTATTCTTTCCCACATTTGTGTACTACTTTCAAGGACTATACACAAATAGTAGCTCCAATTTGAGAAATTTCCTTTAGCTCACCAAATATTTCCATCTCGTTAGCTTCATACACATAATATTATTCAAATATTAAAAAAATAAAAATTTCTTAAAGACATTAAAATTCCATAGTCCATAGTGATATAAGAGTCTTTTCTGGATTCAATTATGTGTTGTTTTTTGCATCAAGATTTCAAATCACACTCTATAATTCATTGTTAGGATGAAAGAGAGTTCTAGGAGTAGAATGAGAGATTGGAGACAAAGAAAGGATAAATAAAGGGTGGGGAGGGAGAAACTTGCATGCAACTCAAGAAGGGAAAGACATGAGAAAAAAATAGATAATACACACTAATAAGATTGAAGAAAAATGAAAAGAACCAAAATCTAAACAAATACAAAAAACCACTAAAATACAAAAACAAATCAATGAAATAATAAAGAGGACAAACAAAATTCGAGGATAAAACATAATTTGAAGAAAAAATACATTAAAAATAAAGTAATATAAATTACTATATCAAGGTGAAAAAATAAATGAATAAAAATAAAGCAAAATAATATAGGAAAAAGGAACTATAAAAATAGTCCAAAATAATATTAATAACCATAAAAGTAAAGGAACCACACAAATTAATATTATGAAAAAGGAATCATAAAAATAAAGCAAAATAATATACCTTTAAAAACCATAAAAAATAAAGGAAAAAGGAACTAGGAGATGATAACACAAATTAAAGACCAATTGTCTTGCTTTTTTCAAACTCCTAAGCAATCGAGATATTGTCATCACCAAAGTAGATAAAGGAAACACCACTGTTATCATGAACAAATCATATTATATTTCCAAAATTCTTGTCCTCCACTCCAACTCTTCTAGCTACCGGATCTTAACCATCAACCCTTGCCCCAAAATTATCAAAAAGGTCAAATTTACTATCTCTCTCTTCTTTTGACTCCCTCACCAAGAAATCCTTAATTCCATCTAATGAAATAACTCCTCACATTTATGGGATTCCAAAAATCCACAAGGCATCCCCTTGAGACCCATTGTCGACATGAAAGATTCCCCCACCTACAAATTCGCTACCTTCTTGTCCAAATTAATCTCTCCTCTTGTAGGAAAATCTAAATCCTTAATTAAAAGATTCTTCCCACTTTGTTGACTTTGTTAAAGACAAAAAAAAGAAAATGGTGACATTTTAGTAAGTTTTGATGTTGTTTCCTTATTCACCAAAGTCCCTCTCCATGACTCCATTGAAATTCCTTAATGCAAGACCGATGATGAAATAGCCTCTTTAGTTGATTTATGTCTTAGATCCATATTTTTTTCCTTCTAAGGTGTCATCTCTGAACAAGTAGATGGTGTAGCCATGGGCTCCCCTCTCTCTCTTGTTATAGCTAACCTTTTCATAGACTACTATAAAGAATTGGCTCTCTTCTCTTTCCCCTTCAAACCTAGGTGGTGGAAATGCTATTTGGATGATACCAATATATGTTGGCCACATGGTTTAGAAAATCCTGAAAAGTTCCACAACCACCTAAATAGTTTTCACCCTCGTATCTCTTTCACCAAAGAGATTGAAACCGACAACCAACTCCCCTTCCTTGAAATTTTGCTCTCCAAGAATCTAAATGAATCATTGGCTCCCAATGTTTATCGTAAAACCACCCACATTGACCTCTACCTTCACTCTTCCTCCCACCACCACCCTACCCAAAAGGTTTGCATTGTTAAAAACTTAACCATGAGATCCTTTCATATTTGTGATGAAGTTAACTTAAACCTATTGATGGTGTTTTTAGCACTGCAACAACACAAACAAAGTACAAGTACTTTATCTCTCTTGAAAGGTGATTCCTATCAATAAAGTTCAATAAACAACCTCAAGGTCTCTAATGTTAGGCCTTGAGAATGTACAAAAAACACAGTGATGATGTGATTTTCTAGTAATCACAAGGGGCATTTATAGTAAAAAAAAGATAAAATTATTAGGTCAACAACAAGGGTTTTGCAAGATCTGAAAATGAGTATAAACCCTAACAATAATTTTCCTAGATCTGTGATATGAAGACAATACTATCATCAAATGTAGCAATTCCAATGATGCTTTTCTCCTAATCTAACAATGATCTCAAAGAAATATCTAAAGGGTAAGGGCTTAGAGATATTTATAATCTAAAACCTAAGTGCAATCATGAGAACAATGTAGTATTCAAGGTGGACCAATCTTCAATAACCAATTCCTACTTAACCAAGATGAAATCTATAGTATAACAGAAATAGTACAATCTCCAATGGTATGTAAGATTTTTAGATTATGAAGCATTAAAACATTCATCTAAAATGGCATGAAATGCATAAATACCCACAATTGAACTATTGTAATAAGATTAGGCCCATGCTAACTATACACAATAACTTACAATCAACAAGCCACCAATAGTATGGACCAAAGATTCCTCAAATAGATGAAATGGGTGGGTGCAAAAAGATGGGGGGCCAAATTGTGGCCAAAATTTTAAAAAACTTCTGATAGGCTATAATGCAAGAGTGTTATAATGTGCTCATGTTATGGCTTGGTGTGACCAAGCGTAAGGCTTGGCCACATCGAGCCTATTTCATGCTCACATTGTAACACGAGTGCAAAATAACACGCTCACGTTGTAACACGAGCACAAAATAATGTGCTACATTATGAGTTATTAAAACAAAAACAAAAGCAAATTGAATTTATTTTTATGCTGACTATTTTTTCTATTACCCGCGGCCAAAAACCCTACTCTTGCATGCTCACATTCTAGGAGGAGACAATATTGCATTTTTTTTTTCAATTTGTTGCTTTTTTGTCACCAAGATGCCACCACGTCAATGAGGAGGTCAAATAGGTAAGGATTGTTTGTTTTTTGTTGTGAATTTTTTAGTTTTAGGTTTTTTTTATATTCATTTTTTGAATTTGTACAAAATGATAATGGTCCTGGAAACCCTCTTCAAAACCCTCTTGAAAATCCTCAACAACAAGAGTAACAACATGAACAAAATCCTCAATTTCAACAACCGCAACAATAATCTCCTCCATTAATCCCTCAACATCCTCCTAGAACTCAACAAAATTTAATGGGGGTAATTGAAAACAATAAAAAACAAATTGAGGAGTTAATCATGTGGTTGAACAATCCAGCAAGTTCAACCATGGAGAGAAGAACACTTGCAAATTCACTTAAAGAAATGTTAAAACATGTAGATACAATCAACAAACAATTAAGTGGATGGAAAGACACTACTGTATTTGAATCCACTTTCCAATGAACATTTTTTGAATTGTCAACAAACTATTTGTCGACAAACTATTGTCAAACTGGTTCATTGAAATTTTGACAAAACATTACATTTTTTTTTTAAAATATATTTATTAGGAGGATTGACTTGTGGTCTCATCGACAGAGCACGAGGAAGATATCGGCGAGACTTATACCATCGGGGTAAGTTCTGAATGTTTACCCAACTTGCTATGTCTCGCCGATATATTCCCAGTGCTCTTGTTGGTGAAAGAAATGATGGTCTTGCTGATGAAACTTCATCAGTGAGACTTAAACGTTTGGGCCAACATATATTTTTCATTCCAAGATTACTTGTCTTGCCGATAGATTATCTTCATCTATGAGACCATAAGCCAATCTCCCTGATATGTCTTCTTTAGTAATCCTGGTCGCTACAATAGTTTTGATGTCTCAAGGATGTGCAAAAAAGTGCTTGTAACCCATAATAAGTTGGGAGGACCCATACCATCTCATGTCGATGTGATTTGTTTGCCACAATATCTTTGATCAAAAGGATTTTCAGGAGTAAAACGAGGTGATTGTGAGTAATTATATTATGTAGGGCCAATTACATCCTTTTCTGACTCAAAATGTAGTTATTATTGAGAAATTTACTTGATTAAATCATTATAAAATTTTGAGTAAATCATTATATTCTATAGGTCCAATTCACATAAACTACTAAGAACTAGGGAAATGTAGAATCAATGATACCTCAATTGTTGAACCAATCATTTGAATGATACGATAAAAAACACTTGCTCTTTCAACTTTAAATGAACACCATTGGAGAAGTGAATTATAGATGATACATGCAGTTATAGGTCTTCTATTATTAAAGCCAACATCTTCTATGATACACTTGATCAGTGCATATTGATTTTCCTGAAACCAAAATAACAAAAAAATGTAATGTAAGGGAATAAAAAAATTGCCAGAGCTTTATAATATAATGTTCCTAAGCAAAAAAGTGATATAATAGGAAATACAAATATAAGAGATAAATAATCCTCTAGAAGGTCAAAATCATATACTTGTTGCCTATCAGTGAGAGTCTTTTGTGGCCTCTTCTCTCCATCAATGAGCTCTTTCAAGGTAGACATAGGAGTCTGTGAATTCTGCCAGACACATATATTGGTTAAAATATTATTGAAAAATAATATTACTTATTTAAAATCGGGAGAAGGAGATAACTAAAATTATACATAAAAAGATATAATTTGTTTATATTGGACAACCATGAGTGTATGATCATAATGGAATTTGCCATTTTAAGGCACAAAAATGGACAATATATAATGACAAGTGGAAACTTAACCTCCTTGAGTTAAAAACACAAGCCAAACTAGCTTTGGTCTCTACTAAACAATGTTGCAAGATCATTGCCCACACACAAAAATTTGTGCTTCTGACAGTCCACAAATGCACCTACACAAGCAAGTACACACAATAATAGTCCTCACAAATATGCCAACCCCATTGCAGCAAGAAAGGTTCAACAAGATATTGCAATAATATGAAGACATCTTTCTATCCCTCTCAGTCCTCTCTCTATCTCTTTCTATTTGCTGATATAAACTTATATTATATGAAGACAACACATAAATGATAACTATTTGGTGGTATGACCATTCAAAGGATTAAAATTTATCTTCACATGCATTACAAAACACCATACATGACATGTATTTTCTGATACAAACTTATATTAAGTGTTGATCATAGAATAGATTGCTATAGCACTCTAGAATTGAGCCAAATGTCATAAAATAACTATCAAAGTATTAAAGGACAAAAAAGTACATTGCAAGAATGAAGAGGAATGCTGGTGTAGGTTTGTGAGATAGTATTTATCCATATTGAGGTTTCAAGTTCTGAAACATGGATGAATTTTCATACTAAATTGTAAATTCACTTTTACAAAGTATTCCAAACGTTGTAGTATAGCAAAATAATTGGAATTACAGAAAGAACAATTGTATGAGAGTAGACAAAATGTTTCTTTTGTTTCAAAGGTAGTGTTCAATACAATGCTAGCAATATAGAGAGGACCTATAATAAGATCAATACCATAACAACATTCATGTCTATATCCATGTCCATGCAACTCTTATTGAAACTAGTGCATTGTTATTTATTGTTACACGTACAAGTCCTGTATTGTTATTCTTCCAAAACTTCTCAGACATCCGATCAACTACTTATATACATGTATTGAATAGAGTTCTCTTCCTAGTCTATATGTTTAAGAATTTTAGGAATAATGAATAAATATAATATAGTATAAAGAATGATTGTTAGTGATGGTTGTTTTAACTTACATGTCCCTTTTCACCCCCTATTCATTGTAAAATATTCATAACTTGAAAATATTAAAAAAACTATAGCCCACATTGACATTGTATGCCACATTAATCCAGCCATATGACAAAAGATAAGCGATCTAGCATCTTGAATGAATGTAAGTAGAGAAATTTTTGCATACCTGGAGATGGAACAAAATTTCATGGTTAAGTGGAAGCCTCCCATCAACAAAAAGATCCAAATATCCGTGTATCTATCTCAATCGAGCCTCTAAACCCTTCAAAGCTGTCAATTTTTCCACCAACCTGTTATGCACAAAAGTCAAATTTTAGAGTTATGTCACCACTAAAAACAAAAGAAATAGAGCTTTGAAACCAAATCCACACACAACACAATGTGGTATTCATAGAAAGCCATACAAACAAACTAAACTTAGAACATTGGAATGGAAACAACTTCAAATTATGATACAGAGCATGGATTCACTTTACTCAACTAGAGGCACATTTCACAATAATGGGTTCTTCATCTAAAACATTTGTACGAGGTTCAAATAGTAAATAGATTGATGAAAGATAGAGGAATTAAAAATATACTTGGATGTAGTTGGATTGAAGGCCGTAAATTGGTACATGTTTTTTGTGTAGGAGTCATATCACATCCACAAACATGGTGGATCTATGCAAAGCAGGAGAAATTGGCTTGGAAAATGAAGGCATCAGGGTATAATGAATCATTTTTTTGCCACCATAGTGAAAATTTAGTACTTTCTTTCATCTTTGCATATTGGTTGATGCTTCAAACGATGCATTTCTTATATTCAAAATTTCATTACCTTATTGAGCTTCTCTTTGTTTCAAGAATAGTTTAATATTCTCTACTTAACAAGGCCAACCACATGACGGTGGAAGCTCATTTGGCCCCTCCCCCCCCTTACATCACTCTCAATTCCCCATACCCGATCATATAACATTAATCATTCATTCATTCATTAATAACATATAAAATTCATTCATTCATCCATTAATAACATATAAGATTCATTCATTATCATATAACATTCATTCATTAACATATAACGTTCATTCATTAACATATTCACATTCATTCATAATATGATTACAATCACTTTTTTTTTTGTTTCTTTTTTGAAGCTAAAAAAGCTTAAGTGGAGTATCATTTTCTACATCATATGTTCCCCCTTCAGTTGTTTTTCCCTTTGCTTATGATCTTAATGTATGCCTAGCCATGTACTCACAACGTGGATGCCGCTACAAGGAGGGATCTGCTGCAATAACAAAGAAATGTTAAATTGATATGTTTTATTATTATTGTTACAAGTATTTCATTAATTAAAAGAACATTAGAGTGGTTCTCTTTACCCGATGGGGCCACATCATGCTCCTGATCTTCTCTTATAGCCTCATGCTCAACATGTTGAACACCCTCTAAATTGTGATAAAGAGTTGAAATACGAAAGGTTACACTAATTGATACACCAATTGCAATTAAATATGTTTAAAAGAACATTAGAATGGTCCTCTTTACCTAATGGGGCCACATCATGTTCCTGATCTTCTCTATCTTGATCATGTTCAACATGTTGATCACGCTCTACATGCTCTAAAGTTAAAAAATGAAAGGTTACATCAATTAATACACCAATTGCAATTAAAGATATTTAATTGTATTGATCCATACTATGTTTTGTATAACACATGAATACATCCAGTACTGGGATGCACACCATGACCTTCATCTGTAGGTTTTACTCCACCCTCACCAAGCTGCATTCCAATGTCATGTGTAGTATTATCATTGCTTGTATGCTTAAAACAAATAGGCACATAATTACTTTATGGTGGAAATTAATATTGAATAGATTGCACAAGTATTCAATTTTAAATAAACTTTATTGAGTTTATTTACCTACATGTCAGATGCAATGGAAGATTGTGTTTTCCCAATCAAGACTCTTAGTCATTCAACCATGACTCCATAGCCTTGTTGGAAGGAAATCTTTAGGTCCTCTTCTGTGGGCACTTTATTGAATTCAGAGCCCTGCATTTTTGCATAAGATCATGAATTTTTCTCCTATGGTGTGATAAAGCCAAAATTGTTTGCAATTTATTATTTGGATGCAATATTTTATTTATTGATACTTACAATTTGTGCAACTAATTTCATATAACCACCAGAGCCAAGTTTGTGTTACCCGTGTTTTTCTAGTCTTTCCTTTGTTGCCTTTGATGTGTCAGACAGCCTAGGAAAAGTTTGAAATATGTTAGATTATGTAAAAAGAAAGAGTAATCAATATATAATCACATTGTTGATAGTATCACATACCCTCCTTTGCCCGATGGTGTCTTTCCTTTTTTCTTTTCAGCCTTCTCCTTTCCATTTGACACTAGGTCCTTCCACTCCCTCTCTAGAATCATGGGGGGATGCTCATACTTTTTGTTCTTCTCTAAATGTGACCTATATTAGTCCCTCACATACTTTAGATAGGTACCCGCTTTCTTAAGGACATTCATTCGGTTGAATGTTTTTATCACTGAACAACACAACTAAACGGTTAATGAGCTCATCTTTTAAATCTTCATTTTGGGCATTCCACCGTGTACATATAGTGGGCCTGAAGAGCTCCAATGTAATATCACTTAGATGTTTATAATAAACATCATTTCTTGCAAAATGATCATGGGATCATTAGTCTAAAAAGAGTGATCAATAATTAAATTTCAATTGGATTATATAATAATAATTAAAACATTTTAAAGTACCCGAGACCTTCTCTATCTTTATGGGAACAAAATCCTCGGTCACCACAAATGTGACCGACAATGTTCCCATACTAGTAATATGGGAAGATCCAAGAAATGTTGCTAAAACATCACTAGTACTAGTTGTGGCCTCTGCATCCCCAGGTACATATCTTGACACATGTTTTGGGATTTGTTCGCTGTGAGAGGATGCACTACCCGATGCCTACATGCTATGTGTTGCCAAAATTTGAGATGACAATATAGGCACAGATGATGGGGTTGGATGATGTGAGAGGGCTTGCTGAATATGTGATGTCATCATCACATAATATTGACTGCACCTTCCTATGGATGTTCTCCTCTACTGTTGGTTCCTTTCCCTGATCAATCGACTACTTCAAGAATATTAAAAACATTATCGAAACTAACCCAAGGAATTTATGAAAAAAACATAAAAATAAAACATTTTTCTCGTATCTAATTTGTACAATTACAATGAGGTAAATCTGTCAAGTAGAAGCAGCTGAAGATGCATCGCGATCTGTGCTCTAGGTCAGATCCTTCCCTGCATGATCAATGTTCCACTGTGACAAAAATTAAATATAAAAAAACATTACCAAAATGAAACCAATAGACTTACAAAAAAAACATAAGAATAAAATGGTGTATTGGAGTCATTAATTAGAGGTTGGGTAAAATGGTACATAGTACGTACCACCCCCATAGTAACTGTGTTTGTAACTAAGTGATTCAAATTGTAATCGATTAGCAACTCTTCCCTTGTAGTTATTTATTTTATCATGCATACGAATACATGGTTTCCCTCGCATGCCTCAAATATGCAATTGGGTTGCTTATTTGTTGACCCATGTTGTGTACTATTTATAAACCCTAAAATATTCCCTAATGCTTTTGGCCTTTTGTCAATGTACATAGCCACTCCTTTATTTTGATCCTTATCTTTTAGCTGTATATAATTTGCTGACAGTGCATACCTACACATACTTCATGTATATTGAACCAACTACATCCAATATTTGTAACTATAACAGGGCCTGACATACTCCATCAATTTAGTAACTTTTTTCGTAACAAACCTTTATGTCGTCCATGTAAAATAAGCCTAAACCATGTAATGATGATGGTGCTATGTGATATATCCTCTTGTTAAAACAAAAATCGGTGTTTATTGGAGGAAGTTCCTTGGGTACCCATTGTTTCCATAGATGTTTTTACCTCAAGGGCACCTCGATGTCGCCTATTCTCTCATCATCATAAGAACATGACCCCCCTTCAACAAGAAAAAATTCCATGCGTTTACAAAATTTTCTTCTAATCTTTTGACCTCTAGTTGATCTCACTCTTTTAGACCTACTACATGTCTCACTTTCCTCTTCTCTTCCTGAAAATCCCTCACTTGAGGAAGACAGATCTGGAAAATACCTATTTGGTGGTACTTGCACTCATAAGGATGTTGGATGAAGTTATTTCATGGTGATGTGATCCCAAGGTGACATTATGATAAATCTATCATTTCATCTCTAGAATTTGACAGGTTAGAAGGTAATCAAGTCTTGATAGATTGCAAGTTATTGATACTACCATCCAAATGTGTCCATCACAAATCAAATCTACTTAACGTTTTAACTCCCAAACTTTGTAACAACTGTTAAATGCGACTATGGTCCACTAGTACACAACCAAGGCCTCAAATGTATTCTATAATTGCAATCAAAGGACTTTTTCTCTTCATTCAAGTAAATAAATTTGAAGGGAAACACCACCAAGTGGTTTATTGGACACCTACATGGCTAAAAATATCAAAAAATTTACATTTAATTTCCATATGTCTAAGTAGTTAACAGGGAGGGAGTGTGTACTAGGCCTGGTTAAGTCATCATAAGTTTATGTGTTGGCAATAAAAATTGTTTAAGTCATCTTAAATCTTCCTATGTCTAATTGATAGGAGACTTTTGGTATTTTTTAAGTTAGGATGAGTGGTTGCATCAATGTTCTAGTTCTCTATGACAAGGTTTCAATATCTTCAAATAGTGAAGGTTAGTGCTCATAGTCATTTGAAACAACAACATTTTCATTATGTATGATGGTAGGATTTGATAACTTAAAATAATTGGCTACCCAACAAACTTAAAGTTAAAAGAAACTTTTTCAGTTTAAGAGGTTAGCACTTTATTTCATCTTTGCATATTGGTTTTATGCTTCAAATGATGTATTTATTATCCCACTTCTATTATATTGTATTCTCATCCCATTGCAATTGTTGGTACCAAAATTTCATATCAAATACCACATTCTTGAAGCTATTTTCTGTGTTTTTATTGTTTTTCTAAAGTTATTTTGTGTTGTATGGATCTGTAGAATCTTGAAATGCTCTAAGATCATTGGTGTAGATAAATATATGTGTTTGTACAAGCTTTATATGCTCTGAGATCACTGTCTTGTGGGAGAAAGCAATCAAATATAGAGAATGCCCTATTTTTTCTGTGTAAGGGTTTGAGGGCTAAATAGAAATGACATCCACCAATCCACCCACTATCTTGGAACTGTAACTCAGTGGATTGGTGTGCAACATGGTATGATAGAGGTTCATTGCATTTAGGGGTATGTTAAAGCAAGAAACTTGGCATTGAATTGATGCCTTAGGGCTGACAGGGGCAATTTTCTTGTGAATTTATGGTTGTTAAGTTAAGGTTTGTCAATTTTATAGATATATTGGTAAAGTCATGGTGACACTATTTGATGGTCCAATCTCTACTTAGAAAAAAAAATATCTCTAACAAATCTAAGAGCTATAATGGGATGGCCACCATCCTAGGAAATATTCTTGATTCTCACTTTTAGGTGTTAAAATTTAACAATACCTTGATTGATGAAAGAGCCCAAAGAGCCTTTCTCCATGGTATCCAAGTACACATATCAATAGCCTTATCTTATATGGTTGGACATGATTTAAAGAACTTAGCTAGGAATTATTCATTTAACCTAAGGTTTTCTCATAATTCCATCATTGGAAAAGTATGATCAAATTCTTCTATTATGAAGAATTGGTCTATGTGCCTCTAGTAATCACTATAAATGTTTGTAAGGATAAAATGACTAATTGCTTCAGGTAGGTGAGAATCAACTTTGAGTTCTTCAAATATTATATTCCTCTATTCATAATTTTTAAGGGTTGTGTGTGGAGGAGGTTATCACTACCAAGAAGGGAGGAGACCTTTCCTTGCATATGTTTGTGGTGGAGGTATTAAAGAAAAATTGCATGCCTCTATTTCCATTCATTAGATCTAGCTTAGCCTAGCATATACTTGGACTAAGTCTACAATTACTTCAAAATAATGTGATGAAGGCTATGTGTGATGAAATCCTAGAACTTTGGGGGTGCCAATGTATGAGAAGATCTTTGGAAAATAGGCATGAAAATTGAATTATGGCACCATTTAGCTAGGTTTTAATATTTCACAATATAGTTAAGTATATATTAGTTAAATATATATTAGCTATAATAGATTTATATTTTGTAGCTCATTCTTGTAGATTAACAATAGACATTCATGTTCTTTCTTCATGAAATTATATATTCTATATTTTCCTTGGTGTTATCCCAATGCAAAATATAATTAATATAATATATATTTAATATAATAGTAATATTAGATTAAATTATATATAATATAATTATATTTATTATTATATAATAGTATATATAGGCTTTTACCTGATATTCTAGAGGATTTTACCATTACACTATAGCTAGTTTACCATTAAATGGCAATTGAAACTTGTTTTCCAATGACACAATAGTGGTTTCTAGGCATGAGTTTTGTTTCAAGCTCAAATCTCACAATATATGTAGCCTATTAGCTAATAGAAAGAGATATAGAAACTAAAAAGATAGAGAAAGAGAGAAAGAGATGAACTTAGATAGATAGGGAGAGAGAGAGATGAGAGAGAGAGAGCATGAGAGAGACAAATATAAGAGATACAAAGGAAAAGAGAGAGAGGGAAAAGAGAAACTAAATTTTGATTGGTTTTTTCATGTCAACAAACCAAGGATGTCATGTGTCCTTGGGGATTTATGCTCAAGGTAGCATGCCATTTGATTAAAGATATGATAATTCTCCTTTAAGACCTCTTCAATGTACTCATTGCACACTTAAGGAGACAAAGATAAATATAGGGATTAAAATATATAGAGAGAGAGGGAGATAATGAGAAACATACAAATAGAAAGGGAGACAAAGAGATAGAGAGAGGTAAGTGATATAGAGATAAAAATGAATAGATAGAGATATAAGGAGCGTGATTGATATATCTCTCCTTGTTGCCCTCTATCTCCCTAAACCCTAAACCCTAAACCCTAAACCCTCTTCTCTATCTCTCCCCCTCTTCTATATCTCTCCTCCTCTACCTATCTATATCCCTTTCTCTCCCTCCCCCTCTCTATCTCCCCCTCTCTATCTCTCACCATCTCTAGTCCCTCCCTATCCCCCTATCCATCGACTCTCTATCTCCACCTCTCTTCCTTTCTCTTCCCATATTTCCATCTCTCTTCCATGACGGTGACGGTTTCGCCGACCTGGATGATCGACTGATCTTTTTCCGATTTTGAGTTCGAGTGGTTTTTGATCTGATGATTTGATGGATCCGACTTTCGACGCGACGCTTTCGCGATTTTTCCGGGATTGATTGGCGCTTTTGATGCCTTTCGCGGACGATCTTTTCTCATTCCTATCCCCTATCCATCAACTCTCTATCTCCACCTCTCTTCCTTTCTTTGATGATTTCACTGTATTAGAAAGGGATGGATATGATATGGTTCTCAAAAAATTGCTGCAATACAACATGAAGAAGGGTCTATTGGAACTATAAATTTTTTCAAAATTTTATAATGATTTACTCATGTAAATTTCTCAATAATAATTAACTACATTTTGAGTCATAAGAGGATGTAATTGGCCCTTCAAAATATAATTACCCACAATCACCTTGTTTTACTCCTAAAAATTCTTCTAATCAAAGATATTGTGCAAAAAAATCACATCGACATGAGCTAGTATGGGTCTTCTTGACCTATTATGGGTTACAAGCACTTTTTAGCACATTGATGAGACATCAAAATTGTTGTAGTGATCAGGATTACTAAAGAAGACATATCAGGGAGATTGGCTTATGGTCTCATCGATGAAGATAATCTATCAGCAAGACAAGTCATCTTGGCATGAAAAATATATGCCTGCCTGAATGTTTAAGTCTCACCAATGAAGTTTCATCGATGAGACCATCATTTCTTTCACCAACAGGAGCATTGGGAATATATCGGTGAGACATGTACAATCAGTATAAATCTTGAATGTTCACCCGACCTGCTAAGTTACACCGACAGGAGGATATGAGTAGGAGTTATGGTGACATATTCAAGACCAAAAGAAAAGATATCAGTGAGACTTATAACATCGAAGGAAGCACTGAATGTGTTAGTGATACTAAAAGTCAGGCCGATGAAGAAACAAATGAACCAAAATGATTGTCGGGGTGACTCTTAGTGATGTATATGGGACAAATGTTAACATCGATAAGATGTGTAGAGTGTTACCCCGATCAGCAGAGTATTTAGTGAATGTTAGTTGGGGCCTAATGTATAGATCACCCAAAGTTTGAAGGTGTCTTGCCGACTAGTTCATTTGATGTGTTATAGGCGAGACTTATAACATTAGAGGAACCATTGAATGTTTTAGCGATACTAAAAGTCAGGCCGATGAAGAAACAAATGAACCAAAATGATTGTCAGGGTGACTCTTAGAGATGCATATGGGACAAATGTTAACATTGGTCAGATGTATAGAGTGTTACCCCAATCAACAAAGTATTTAGTGAACATTGGTTGGGGCCTAATGTATAGATCGCTCAAAGTTTGAAGATGTCTTGCTGACTAGTTCATTTGATGTGTTATCAATGAGAATTATAACATTAGAGAAACCACTGAATGTGTTAGCGATACTAAAATTCAGGCTGATGAAGAAACAAATGAACCAAAATGATTGTCAGGGTGACTCTTGGCAATGTATATGGGACAAATGTTAACATCAACCAGATGTGTAGAGTGTTACCTCAATTAGCAGAGTATTCAATGAACGTTGGTTGGGGCCTAATGTGTAGATCACCCAAAGTTTGAAGGTGTCTTTCTGACCAATTCATTAGATGTGTTATAGGCAAGACTTATAACATCGGAGGAACTAATGAATGTGTTAGTGATACTAAAATTCAAGCCGATGAAGAAATCAATGAACCAAAATGATTGTCGGGGTGACTCTTAGCGATGTATATAGGACAAATATTAACATCGGTCATATGTATAGAGTGTTACCTTGATTAGCAGAGTATTCAATGAACATTGGTTGGGGCCTAATGTATGGATCACCCAAAGTTTGAAGGTGTCTTGCCAACCAATTCATTTGATGTGTTATCGGCGAGACTTATGACATCAGAGGAACCACTGAATGTGTTAGTGATACTAAAAGTTAGGTTGATGAAGACACAAATGAACCAAAATGATTGTCAGGGTGACTCTTGATGATGTATATGGGACAAATGTTAACATCGGTCAGATGTGTAGAGTGTTACCCCAGTCAGCAGAGTATTTAGTGAACATTGGTTGGGGCCTAATGTATAGATCACCCAAAGTTTGAAATTATCTTGCCAACTAGTTCATTTGATGTATTATCGGTGAGACTTATAACATTGGAGGAGCTGCTAAATGTTGTAGCAATACTAAAAGTTAGACCGATGAAGAAACAAATGAACTAAAATGATTATCGAGGTGACTCTTGGCAATGTATATGGGACAAATGTTAACATTGGTCAGATGTGTAGAGTGTTACCCCGATCAACAGAGTATTCAATGAATGTTGGTTGGGGCCTAATGTATAGATCACCCAAAGTTTGAAGGTGTCTTGCCGACTAGTTCATTTGATGTGTTATTGACGAGACTTATAACATCAGAGGAATCATTGAATGTGTTAGCATTACTAAAAGTCAAGCCAATAAAGAAACAAATGAACCAAAATGATTTTTGGGTGACTCTTGGTGATGTATACAGGAAAAATATTAACATCGGTCAGATGTGTAGAGTGTTACCCCAATCAGTAGAGTATTCAGTGAACGTTGGTTGGGGCCTAATGTATAGATCGCCCAAAGTTTGAAGGTGTCTTTCCCACCAATTCATTTGATGTGACAGTAAGGAATTCAAAAATATGTTACATTCATGCATGGAGTTAAAACATTAATGGCACCATAGAGTACAGGTAATTGCATAAATTGAAAGGAAATCATTGCAAAATGAACATTGTTGCGAATTGGTAGTGAAGGAAACGAGGAGGCAAACAAAGGGCCAGAGAATTGTTTCAGTTGAAAGACCTCAATCAAAACTAGTAAGTCCTCTACATTTTAACTTTTTCATTTCTGCAATTTTAAGCGAGTAATATGGAAGCCATCGGCTCGAGGAAGTTGAAAGGTAGAAAAAAAAGTGAGAGCAGTCACCCTAAGAGTAAGAAGCAGAAAGTTGAGTCTAGAATTGAGTCGGAGGGTGCTGAACAAAAGCTGAATCAAGATTTAATTAACCAATTTCCTGGCTCTAGGCCCAGAGGTAGGCGCTCCGTGCAACTGAGGGCGAAAGTGAAAAAATTGGATGAAAAATGCAAGCACATAGGAGACAGTTGGACCCCAATAAGAGGCTATGAATTGTTTAGATTCCACTTTCACCAAAGAGATCATTTTGAGCCAGTTTGTAATCTGTGGTGTCTAAATTTGGGAAAGATGTTTTTCCCTCATGTGTTTGTCAATACAGAGCTAGTAAAATTGTTGGCCACCCACTATGACTCAAAACTTAAGGCCATATGAATACCATATGGGAAACCCTTCATATACATATCAGAGGCTTCAATAAGTGATGTTTTTAAGTTGGAAGGGTGGAGTAATGAGAAAATTGTGAATGAAGAGTTAGAAAAGGAGTTTTGGAGAATGGAAACCACTTACAAGGGTTGGAGGTTTCCCTTACATAGAATTAAACAAGATGGTAAAACTATCCGACTTGATGATGGTGATGGGCCTCCATTCCATGTGGAATTATTCAAGCCCTATATGAGATATACCTATTTCTCGGTAGGACAAGTGTTGGGTATGGAAGTTCTTGAGTATATGTCCATTGCTCCCATGGTAATTGTAGCTTACATTCAATGTCATAATTCTAGGTTTTTTGACTATGCTTCATTTGTCTCCAAAGAACTCGACTTAGCATTGATGGCAATCAAGAATAAATCCCCTGTTTTACACCTTAGGCATTATTCTCTTTTAATGTATCTAGTATTGTACTTCGAACAAGAGTTAGGGATTTGGGCAGAAAAGTTGAAGGTTTCATAGTTTGATAAAGAGGGAAAATTTTTATGCATTCAATTGTGGACTTCCATTTGGGATAGTAGGTTTGCCAATTCTAGTTACCTGTATTTTGAAGAATATTTTGTAAAGCCAGTATATGAATTCTATAGTCATCCTTGTGTGCACTCATTGTCTAATGAAATAAAATGCTTCGTCAGACCTAAGGACTTTAATGGACCAATTGATCACAATTAGGGAGATTGGTATTTCTTGGAAGATGCTATTATTGTAAGGGTGTTTGGTTTTGAGGATTCTCCATTCATTTTGCCTAAAATAGTCCCAGATAGGATTGCATATTTGGAAATTGTAAGACAAATGGATTTTTCTAGTTTCATGAATTTTGGTTCATTCAGTAAATGGGCATTTATGCCTAGTACTCTGTGCTTTGATGATTTTAATATGCTTGCAAAGGAAGGATATGATTTGATATTTTCCAAATTAATGTAGTACAATATGAATAAGGGTCCACCAAGAAAAGGTTTTGATCCAGAGGGATATATAAATTCTGCTAGACAAAGGATAAAATTTTGAGGATATGATCATGTGCCTTATCAGTTTGATGACATGATTATAAATTTGGAGGAAGAGGATGCAAAGAGAGTGGTGGAGGAATACAACCAAGGGTTTCCAGATACAAGGTTCCCTTTTTCTGGAGATGAGGAATCTAGAGAAGATATGCCATGAGACCTACCCAGTAGGATTTCCAGACTAAAAACTCAAGATTACAACTACCCTCCTAGAGAACCAAGTGTTGAAGAGAGCCAAGATACAAACACCAATGATATGTAATATAGGTCATTTGTAGCAGAAAATGAATTTGTGAATTCTTTAGAATTCAGATCTTTCTTGTATAAATAAAAGGGCAAGGAGATAAGGGAGAAAGTTGATAATATTACACCAATCAATGAGCAGCTACTAAATAATTTGAAATTAATTATGGATAGAGAAATAGCTAATATGACCCCCAATAAAGGAAGGAAAATGTTAGAGGATGTTGGAGTTATGATCTTTCCAGGGCTGGATTTGAATTCTGCATTGGTCTTTGATAGCTTCTTAAAGGATAATAGTGCCACACACAAGT
The DNA here is from genome assembly GCA_007258455.2 of Sequoia sempervirens. Taxonomy (NCBI): domain Eukaryota; kingdom Viridiplantae; phylum Streptophyta; class Pinopsida; order Cupressales; family Cupressaceae; genus Sequoia; species Sequoia sempervirens. The sequence continues at coordinate 692,976,242 of VDFB02281492.1, forward strand.
TTAGTCCAGAGGGGGTGACATAAATATATGTTGGATCCAAATATAACCCGGATGAAGGAACACTCATGATATGGGCCTTGTATCCACCTCATAGAAAGTCAATGGTGATTGATACTAAGAAAGAATTTGGACATGTTATGACTCTGAAGGTTGGAGAGGTAGATCATGTGGCAATTGCAGACATTGGGATTAATGTGGGAAAACTGAATAAAGCCCAAATACAAATGTTGATCAAAGAAAAGGAAATATACAAAATGAATAATGAAAGGATCATGAGAGAAAATGATCATTTGAAGGACATGCTAGGAGTCATAATGGGGACTGCTAAATTAATAACACATGGTGAAATATCATAGGTAAAAGATCATTGAGATGAGTCAATTGTATATTCACAAGGTAACTATGATACACTCACTACAATAATCAGAAAAAGACAGGCCAACTTAATGATTTAGTTGAATAAGCTATGGGGAGCATATTCAAAGAACCATGTTACAGGGCAGGAACACAAGAGAATTGATGGAGGGATTCAAGAAAAGCTCCAAGAATTAAATGAAAGAGATGTTCTTGATAGTGTGATCACTGGTATGGGTGACCATATTATAAAGAAGCACAGGGACCTTTATGAGGAAATGCGAGAAGATGCAAACGGGTTGGTTGATGTTACAAATATGGGACTGCCTTCACTATTTGAAGATGGAGAAAAGTTGAAAGAGAAATCCAAGTGGATCAAAGAATGTGAATTGATGCTACAGAGAATTCTAGAAAAAGCTATAGTGAAGGATTTGACATTGGACGAGAGTTGCTAGCAGAATGAAAGGATGATAAAGGTGGAAATATCAACCAAGAAAGCATTAGAAGATGTCGATACTCATGAACGGAAGAATTATCTACATCATTCATCAAATGTTCATCTATGCCAAAATAGAGCCTAATATCTTGTTTTAATTAGTTAAGTAAAATAAAACATTTGTGAAGGGATGTGTCCCTTCCAAGTTTTGATGTATTTATATCTCTTCCATAGTAATGCAACAGATATAGGCATTAGGAGATATTCAATAGATAGCTCTCTAGAAAAATTATTTCATATACAAAGACTTAGATGCATGTATTTTGATGGAGTAAATGAAGATATCTAAGTCGCAGATAAAGATTTTGGTATCAACTGTTTGTTAAATTTATGTAGTTATTTGATTGTCTCCATTTTGATGCTTCTCTATTGTTTAAATTGATATAACAAGTTTATACTTTTTTTATCATTGTAAATTTTCTATATATGTGTGATCTGGTTATTTGGTTCTCTCAAGTAGGGATTAAAAGCTTTTAATCAATCACAAAAATTGGTAAGTGTTAGTTGGATTCATCAGAAGAATCACATAACTAGAATTGCCATTCTATCTCAAGAAGACTTTGTCAATTATTCACTTGCATGTTTACACAAGTTGTATACAATTTTTGTGCCTGACAGTTTGAATTATATGTGTTGAAGAATTTAGAATTTCAATTACATTAATTTATGGATATGTTGTATCTATAACACTACAAAACTAAATGCTCTTTTCATTTACACTTGCATTTAGAAATACACATTTATATACATAGATATAGATTTTTTTAATGATATGTTGCATTTATTGTTCTAGGAGAGCATCCAATAATTTCATTTACATTTACATTTTTAAATACATATACATACATACGTAAATATATATATATACATATACATGTGTGTGTGTGTGTATCATTTATATTCAGTGTTCAGACACAACCCATTAGGTCTTCACATGGATAAAAATTCATAAAATTAGATCTCCCACATGTCAAATATAATTATATCAAGAAATTAATATCAAATAGATAATATAATTGCATAACTCATACACATGCCAATGTAAACATCATGAATTAATTATGTAACCACATAAGTCAAATATAATTCTATCAATAAATTAATATCAAATAGATAATATAATCACATAAATCATACATTTCAATGTCATTGATCTTCTTCTTCATCTAACTCTTTGTCTATATCATTCAATCTAGATTCGACATTGTAAGGATTGGTCATATCACTATCATCGTCATTGATATCAGTTTCAATAATGTCATCATCCAAATGGATATCATCTTCATGAACATTAACTCCTACATTATCATGATCTAGTTCCTCCTCTTCGACATCTTCGTTAGGCACATCATCAACTAACTATTGATCCTAATCATCATCTACATCATGTTCTAGTTCTTCAGTATCTTCTTCTTCCACCACATTATACTTTATCGACCTTCCTCTTGGATCATGTCTAACAACAAATGACCAACCTAATTTACCTAAGACCTTTGAGTAAAATACCTACTCACATTGGATTGGAAGAACATAGTGCTCATTTCCAGCTTGCTCGATCGACCTTGTATTAACCATGGTAAATCCATTATCATGCTCAATAACAGTTCTCTTAGGATCATTTTCATTCAATCGTAGCCTGTACCATAGAACGACAAACAAAACTAATTTGAAGGACTTAAAGTAACACTCAAGTATATCATCAAAAATACCATAATATCAAATTTTTGAGACTTCTGGATGTATGTCACTTCTAGATGAAACATTAGTCACCTGAAAGACTGCAGTTATACCAGAATCCCAAGTTTTCTTCGTGTCATCCAACTTTTTGATTCAAAATTTACGACCATTGCACCACATAGCCTTGTGGTTTTTCACCTACAATATGTCAAACATGTAAAAATTATTGCAATATTGTCAGTTGATAAACATATTTATTCTTGGCCGAATGTATGCAAAGAAAAATTTCTCAACATATATATTGGTGCAGGAGCACCTAGATCTTGTAAATGCCTTCAAAAGGCTAATATGTTAAATTTACATGTTCAAGTCTAAATTTACACTTTCTAAATGGGTTTTTCAATCTTTGAAAGTGGATAAATCTAGTGTTTTGTGACCTTTACTTTGACTATTTGAGGTTGTCTAACAATTTGGATTTGGAAAAAAGGTGGATGCTTTGTAAAATAGCCCTATTCTAGTAGCCTTTCTTGGGCATACAGTTTGAAATATGGTAGTTTTTCTAGTATAAATCATTCTAATTTTTTGATATGATGATATAGGAATTAAGAGGTCTCTAAATGTGCCTTTGGATCTTGGTTTTGAACCTAGTGTGAGTGGTTCACCTGATCTAGGGTATGGAGGTCTATTGCTAATTAATGTTTAGATTTCATGGACAGTGGAAATCTGTGTGTAAAGGGAAGTCAATGACCTTAAATACTTGAACCTTGTCATTTGGATGGAGTTACAGTAGAATTTATGCTTGAATAAGGTTGTAAAGGCAGTGCATATTGTTTTGAGAATGATGATTCTATTGTGTGTCTTGGTATCTTTACAGAGCAAGAAGATCTGATATTTATACATTGATGTATTGAATTGATTTCTCTCAAAACATGATGAATCTTGTGTCTTGAAGAACTTATTAACTAGTTGATAGCAAGAAGGATTGGTATTTGTTAGATTTCCTTGTAAGGAAAATGAATTGGTGCTATTTGAAAAGTTTAGATTGTTTTCAATGATTGAAGTTTGGTTATTAACATTTTGGAATCTAATTTAGAATAAGTGTTGTGTTGCCTTGAGGATATGATGTATACAAGAATTTGAAGGATTGGTAATTGGTTGTGTAGAAAGTGAGCATAATGTGTTGCCTTATGAAAGGCTGAGAGAATGTATAGATGTTGATATGGTGGTTGAGAATGATGTGAATCTGATTGATTGTGTAAAAGTTTTCTAATATGGTTTTTGTTTTGAATGAGTCAATTGGAATACTGATAATGACATATAGTTTTTTGAAAGTGGAGTGCTAACTTGTTGCCTTGAAGTCTTGTAGAATTGAAGAATCAAAAGAAGTTGTATGAGTTTTGAGGAAAAAGAAAGTGAATTAAGAATTTGATCTTCTCCTAATTCTGATTGGGTTTGATTTAACCTCATGAAATGATGTTGTTGGTGTTGTTGTTGGATCCTCTACATCATATATACATCAATATAATTAAAAATAATTAAATAATATGGGTGATTAATATATTTATACGTACCTTTTTATCTCTTAAACCATATGCTAAATCAATTTCCCTTTGTGTAACATTAGAATCTCCATTACGATGAACTTCTTTAACCAATGAAGCCACACCTTCCCATGTTAATGCGTGACCAGATTGTTAACATCGTTCAATCCATACCATTATCCAATCAAGATTTTTTGTGATGTACAAATGTAGTGCATTCCACTCTCGACCAATTGTATAAAAAAAATTGAAATTCACAAATGATGTATCATTAGTTAATTACCATGGTATACGACCTTAATTTATAATTGATGTATATTGAAGATTAATAATTAAATAAGTACAATATACATAAAAACTATATGTAAAATTTATTCTAATTAATCTCCATGACCATCTTATAATTACCTCCCACTTTCCTCAATCTACCTTTCCCCATCAGGTACTCCCCTTCGAATTTGTTAATGGAGTTGGGATCCCAAATGCGATATACATGGATCTTTGTTACAAACTTAGAAAGATATTCACTAATGTACACCATGGTCTAGTATACCATATATCTCTCCACCATAGAACCCTCAGGATATGCTCTTTTTCTAACTAAAGCCTTCAAAAATTTCAAGTTCCTCTCAACCATCCACATTGAACTTGTGTGTACAGGTCCACACAATTCAATCTCCTCAACTTGGTGTATGAGGTAGTGTTCTTGTGCATTGAAAAATGTTGAAGGTAGACACTTTTGAATTTCGCACATTAGATGAGAAATTTTTCTCTTCCAATAATTTATACCTTCTTTATGGATTTATTTAGATGGAAGCCATCTACAAGTGATTCAAGCCACAAATATATTAATGAGATTTAACAAAAATATACAATATATTACATAACAAGTAAAACAAATGGAAATTATAAGATCTATACAACAAACTGAACAATATAGCTACTTACCTCATATATTTTCCAAGATCATATATAACTTGCTTGACATTGTTGTCGAAGTTGTCTGGGAGAGAGAGGTAGAACGTACTGCAACAATTATAAAATGATCTTTTCATTATTTTTCCAAAAGTAGTAAACGTAATATAATGAAAAGTATATGCAGTATACAAGTGTATATAATATACCAGAATAATTACCTTAATGAAGGTATGTCAATCATGTGTTTTCATTGTTGACCCAAATTCACCTTTTTTTATTATGATATTATTTATGTTCACAACAAATCTTGTGGGAAATCAATTTTTTCGTATGAATTCTTTTATAGCATTGCTTTGCTGCTCCATTAATAACCAAGGAAGGGCACTTATATTAATTTGGTCTCCATCGCTATTCAATTGAATAAAATTTTTCATTGCATGATTGGCTTCCTGAATGTCACTACAAATTTTGACAATTTTTTCTTTGTCATGCCTTCCATCCAATATTTTCTATAAAATTTTTGTTATATTCTTTCTGATATGCATTGTATCAAACAAATGCACAATTTGTAGCTGCTCATAGTAGGGCAACCTACTAAATTTTCTAGGATAACTTTTCAGTCCCTGTGGAAGCCAACCATTAATGCCTTGATGACCTTCATGAAGCATATAAGTTAAAAAAATTAACAACAACAATCATTGTCAATTACAACATGAGTAAACACAACACAATATAAAAATATAAATTCAAAACATATCATATATTATAGATAAACAATTTGATCCGATGTATAACCTTGATGATTAATTCTATTATATTCCAACTTCCATAGGCGAGTGTCATTCTTTGTGGTTTTGATGTAGTCTCTTCTTTCCCATTGAAAATATGTTTTTTAGTAGTTCGATACTTATGATTTCTATGGAGGAATTTCCTATACTCATCAAACACTTTCTTTCCTAAACTTGTTGAATGACGAGATTTCATCTTTGGACCATAAATTGGACATGCAAATTTTCCCTTTGTTTGAAGACCTGGAAGATCATATATAATTGGATTAAATATGTCAATTTTTATAATTATATGTAATGAATAGATTATTTAAAAAACATGCATGATATCTACTTCATAAAATTAAATATCGTTAAAGTGTAGTCGAACGTTATAACATACCACAAAAATGTGTTAGCTCTAGGGCATCATGAATTGTTCATACAAGCATTGCATGGAATTGAAATTTTCTTTGTCCTATCAGTCTAGAGATTTCATACATAGTGACGCCATTCCATAACTTTAGTAACTCGTCGATAAGAGACTCGATATATACATTCATATCTTTAACTTGGTACTTACCTAGTTGAATGAACATAAATATTACATAATTATTATAACCATTATATTGCAATATATATAAATTAATGTACATGACTATTAAATGAAAAATATATGTCATTATGCAACAAATAAGACAAATGAGATGCTACTATGTTAAATAAAATTGATGTAAACAAATACCTGGAACAATCATTGACAACATTATTTGCTCCCTCTTTATTGACATCCATGGAGGAATGCTATTGTTGATAACAAAAATAGGCCACACTGAGCGAGGTAAAATATTTGATGGTGGTAACAAAAATTCACCAATCAATCTACAACAAAAAATAATTTTTTAATAAAAAGAATATTAATGGTACATATTTCATCATTTATTTACTAGTGATGAACTAACAACAATTAAAATATATGAAAAAAGATGACATATATGACATACCTTAACATCTGTGAGATTGCTATGTTGGATAAACCATTCATAACCTTCAAGTTCATCAACAACAATACAACAACGAGAAGAGTTGTTTGGGAGCCTTCATAAAGAGGCTCGTATGCCTTCTCAAGTACAGGTAAATCATGAACATCATCAAAGTCATCTTGATCATCATGATTAGTTGTGCCACTAAATGTGTCATGGATCAATGTATTTGTACCATCATCTTCAACTATGTTTTCTAGCGCATGATCATCTTCTTCCATAGGATCATTAACTTCATCTTCGATATTCATAGCTTCGTGTTCCTCCACTTGCAAAACCACATTCTCAGGGCCATGATAATCCATATCATGTGCCCTAGGGCACCCCACCTTTATAATAATGATAGACACAAATAAACCATGATCATGATCAAGTGATTTTTTATATATATAAAAAATGTTAAAACGATATAAAAATTTACAAATTCAATAAATACAAACACATATAATGAACAACTTACCAATGGACGATAATCATGCCCCCCCTTCAATGTGACCATGCTTCCTACAATTTTTCTCAGTTGTTGTGATTAAAAGTCTTCTTGTCTTTAAGCCCTTGCAATTATTGCAAGGACAATAACATTTCCCATCACCCTTTCTTTTCAATCTAGCCCACATTCTAGCAACTGTCTCTTCATTTTGTTCTGGACTAATATTATCTAACATGATTTTTCTTTACCAAGCTTGAATATTTAGATCTTCAAAAAATATCAAACTCACACTCTAATAAATTTTAATCATAGAAAGATAAAAAAATATAATAATTCTGATACTTTACACCAAAAAAATTCAGCATACAACCACCCCTGCAAAAGAGAAGATAGCTTGAAGTTAATGACCCCAAAAAAAACTTTAAAATGGTTATTCCAGAACTTATTAAATTTTTATTTTACTATGATTTCCAATAATTAGAATCCTAAAATTAGAATATTGAACTTGCACAACAAAATCTGGAAATGAAATTCTCAAAATGCACAAGTCTAAAAATGAAATCTGATGAGATGTTGCTTTAAAATATGATTTTCAAACCTAGAAGTACAAATTTGACTTCACAAATGAATTTTGGAAAAAGACAATGACCACCCTCAACTTGGCGATATCTTCTTGAATTTTTTCTGATTTTTTCCCAAGAAAGTCAACCTTAGTTCTCCACAAACTGTTGCAAGTAGAGAAAATTCACAAGCAGAGGAAATTCAAAAGTATAGCAAAACACGGTCACAATAAATAGATGAACTCACTTTTATTTATGTTGACCACAAATTAATTTAAACTGATTTTGAATGTTCATCAAAATTTTGACAAAACCCAGGTTTGTCAAAATTTTGATGAATGTTGGGGATAAAATTAAAATAATTTGAAAATTACACATCAAATCCCGACAATACATTAAATTATACATCTTTCATCTAGAATTTTTGTCGGAGTTTGCATTCAAATGAGTTAGTGAGATAGGAGGCAGGTGACTAAGAAATTTTACTAGAATAAATTATCATATAAAGAAGTAAAAGATGAAAAGATTACAAAATTAGATTTATGCTCATTATTCACTGATCCACACACAAATAAAAATATTGACCTCAATGTGAAGAGGTTTCCTATCCATTGGTTCCACCGCCAAGGGATTAGGAACTTTTTTGGGATAGGTGGTACATGGTTTTTGATTACCCACCATGCAACAATTGCAAAGTCCCACAATATTTCCTAAGGAAACTATACTGTGAGTTCATCTTGAATAGAATCCCAAATTATTTTGATAATTGGGACTTCTAGGGGAGAGGTGGGGGGTTAGCTCAAGATAGACCCGGTGCATGACAGGATCCTAGGCGACAAGCAAGACAAGCTCTCACTAGGCCGAATCATGGGCACATTGTTATCCCTTTCATTGTGAAGGAGAGTGTCAAGGTAGACACTTTGTAGGCTATCACCTCTTTGACCTATAGTGTCATCCAACCTGCCATTCCTATAGTACATCACCATTGAGGGGATTCTTTGAGCGGTAGGCTTCCACCCCATTCATGTTAGGTTTGCGGAGTGACTTGTACATATGACCCCAATGACACTAAGGAGGCTGCTACATAGGATACGTCTATAGCTATGAAGATGGAAAGGGAAAATGAAATTTTGAATGAGGCTTATGGCATCGATACTCAGGTAAATGTTAGCATGTTTATTGAATTTAATTTTTTAAATTTCATTTTTGAAATGCAATATTAACTAATTTATTTTTATGATTGTAATAAAATTTCAGGGTCACAGTGTTGATACTAGATACACCAGTGCTACACCTTCTTATTACTCCATTGCATCTACTATTGAGGTGTGTAACTAGTAAACAATTATACATTTATTACTTGTTAATAGCATTGTTATATGAATGGTATTCTAATATCTAATTTTGGATGTTGAATAGGCTAATATTGGAGGTTTTGTGGGAACACCTCCCAATGCTAATGGAGTTAGACAAACCTTCATGCAGGTAATAGAATAAAGAGTTTAACTAATGAATTGTACTTTAAAATAGATTTGTGTAGCTTATATTCTTATCATTTATTGCATTGTATTGCACATCTTTCAAACTCAAACCATTACTTCACATTCCATAACTAATAACTAGATGTTGATAGATAACAAAATTTCAACTACAATATAGTTGTTTAGAAATTCAACATAAGTAGTGATGCAATTACTTCACATAGCATAAGTAATAACTAGGAGCAGCTGTCGATTGCATTTTCTTTTCATGCCATTCCATGAGACCACTTTTTATTTAGGCATCTTTTCAAATAGTTCACTGCCTTGTCTATGCTATGGATGTTTGGGATAAATATATGAAAGAATAATAGTAAGCAATAGCATAGAAAAGGCAGTGAGTTGTTTGAAAAATTCCTCAAAGAAATTGGGTCTCATGGTGATATATTCCATCACCATGAGACCCAATTTCTTTGAGGCATTTTTTCAAACAACTCACCACCTTTTCTATGCTACCACATTTTCCATACATTTCTACCAAATCATTTTATCAAATAGTTCACTTCCTTACTACTATGGCTAAAAGCATAAAAAAGGTGCTTTCCAACAAATTATGGGTTTTTGGAAAAAAATCTATCAAAGAATAATAGTAACCAATAGCATAGAAAAGGCAATGAGTAGTTTGAAAAAATGTCTCAAAGAAATGTGGTCTCATGGTGATGGAATGTCATTACATCACCATGAGGCCACATTTCTTAGAGGCATTTTTTTTAAACTTACCGCCTTTTCTATGCTACCACATTTTCCATACATGTCTACCAAACCATTTTATCAAACTACTTGAACTTCCTTACTGCTATGGCTAAAAGCCTAAAAAAGATGCACTTTCCAACAAATTATGAATGTTTGGAAATAATCTACCAAAGCATAATAGTAAGCAATAGAATAGACAAGGCAGTGAGTAGTTTGAAAAATGCCTCGAAGAAATGTGGTCTCATGGTGATGGAATGCCATTCCATCACCATGAGACCACATTTTCTTGAGGCATTTTTAAAACAACTCACCAACTTTTCTATGCTACCACATTTTCCATACACGTCTTCCAAATAATTTAATCTATCTACTCACTTCCTTGTTGCTATGGATAAAAGTCTAAATTAGGTGCTTTCCAACAAACTACAGATGCTTGGAAAAAAACTATCAAAGCATAATAGTAAGCAATAACATAGACAAGGAAATGAGTAGTTTGAAAAAATTCTCCAAAGAAATGTGGTCTCATGGTGATGGAGTGCCATTCCATCACCATGATACCACATTTCTTTGAGGTATTTTTTCAAACAACTCTCTGCCTTTTCTATGCTACCACATTTTCCATACATGTCTACCAAAGCATTTTATCAAACTACTTGAACTTCCTTGTTGCTATGGCTAAAAGCCTAAAAAAGGTGCTTTCTAACAAACTATGGATGCTTGGAAAAAAATTATCAAAGCATAATAGTAAGCAATAGCATAGACAAGGCGATGAGTAGTTTGAAAAAATACCTCAAAGAAATGCGATCTCATGGTGATGGAATGCCATTCCATCACCATGAGACCAAATTTCTTTGAGGCATTTTTTCAAATAGCTCACCGCCTTTTCTATGCTACCACATTTTGCATACATGTCTACTAAATAATTTTATCAAACTACTCACTTCCTTGCTGCTATGGCTAAAAGCCTAAAATAGGTGCTTTCCAACAAACTATGGATGCTTGGAAAAAATCTATCTAAGCATAATAGTAAGCAATATCATAGTCAAGGTAGTGAGAAGTTTGAAAAAATGCCTTGAAGAAATGTGGTCTCATGGTGATGGAATGCCATGATACATTTTTTTGTAATGGCATTCCATCACCATGAGACCCCATTTCTTTGAGGCATTTTTTCAAATAGTTCACTGCCTTCTCTATGCTACCACAGTTATCATACATGTCTACCAAAGCATTTTATCAAATGGTTCACTGCCTTGCTGCTATGGATAAAAGCATAAAAATAGGTGCTTTCAAACAAGCTATGTATAGGGAAAATAATAAGCACGATAGTTAGAAATATATAGTTTAATAAGTACTCAAAATTTTGTTCATTATCTCATACATTATAAGCCATGATGTGCATCACTATTGTAGTTTTCATGATTGAATATTTTATTGTTTTATTTTTATATGTTAGAAGTGAATACACCTCCAAATGTTCATAGGGAAATGGAGCTTGGTGTCTCATTTTCTATAGTCTCAATTTCTCTCATGGAGGTATAAGGAAGATTACTAAATTTCAATTTACATTCATTGTTATAGCTGTTAATTAGTGAAAAATCAAACCATTATTGATTCGTAGTTTAATTTCTCTTTGGATGGTTTTTATAGGGCTTTAGCACGCCTCAACATGGGAATTTTAATATTTCCCTCAAGGAGAGTAATCATCAGATGGTGTCAAGTGATTATTTTGTTAAATATATCATTTTTTAAATGTAATTTCTATATATTACTGTATTTACTTGTTATAGTAATAGATAAGGCTTGACCAAGAACTAAACCTTAGGAGGAGCACTAGGAGCACTCCTCAACCTCAGAGTAAATGAGTGACAAACATATCACCATCTGATTGACAAGCAAAGGGAAAGAGTTTATTTCGAGAGTATGGAGAGCAATGACTTTTGATTCTGGAGCCCTTTGTTGTATGCCTATATGGCATTGTTATAAGCCTATATGGCTATTTTGTATATATTTTATACTTATATCAACACATATTGATGTGTCTACATGGCTATTTGGTTAATACAAATATTTTTTATTGATGGTGTCCATATTTGCATTATAAATCCACAGTTCAATAGATATGAGTTATGTGTATTCAAGTGTATAATTTGTGACTTACGTGTTTTCATGCATATACCTTGTATTCATGCATATACTTTGTATTAATTTGCGTATACTATGTATTTGTGTGTATACTTCAAGGCTTACGTGTATTTTAGTACTTGTGCTTCCCTTATTCACATGTATACTTATTAATTGGTTAGCTCTAGCATTGGTTATTGCTATCCTTCATGGTTTTTCTTGAATATTTATTTATTGATGCTAAAAAACTTCAATATTTCTAAGAATACTAGTAGAGTTACAAATTACAAAATTGCAAAAATTGAAAAGAAAAAATTAACTGTAAATAAATGCATTGATTATTGACTTGATAATTTATTAAGAATGAGTATAATATATATTTATATCAAGAGATGAGTCTTCTATAATGGCAACTACCAACTAGAAAACAGGCAAAGCATTCCCAATACTTTGAAAGCAATAATCCACCCAAAATTGCAATAGGAGATAAGGAAAATAAACCCACATAGGCATAACTGAATAAAGAAAATTTCACCCATCACAACTTGGTGAAACCATTGCCAAACTTAGAAGATATTAAAGATAAAGAATAATTATGATCTATAAAATAGAATTAGTACCCACTTTGATGACTAGGAAATTTTCAACCATGGGCTTATCATGTTTTTTCAAATTTGGTAAGAAAGATTATTGAAGATCCGTGAGCAATGTATTTCCTAATGCTCCCTTGTTCTTACATATGTCAATTTAGTTTAATTCAAAGAGTTCCATCAAATGCTTTATCTAAATAAAAAAATAAAATTCAATTAATATTCCATGAGATGTTTCATAAAAATATTCTAGTATATTTGATCTTTTGATTGAAACAACTCAATTAAGCAAAGGATACATAATCTTCACAACACTTGCAAAACATAATATTCATAGTAGATGGTGAGTAGTTAACTTCTTGACACATTATAATACAAACATTTATCTTGAATAGTTTTTAAACATTTTCATAGTATAATTCTCATAGTACAAAATGAGTTGTTATGTTCTTGATCCATCACCATATAAACACGTTGAAAGATGTATATGTCAACTTTTTGCAATATTATTTCTTGTATAGGAAATGGACTTGGGAGAAAGCTTTATAATTTATAATACAAAGAGAAATGGACTTGGGTGAAAACTTTATTTATCACACCAAATAATAAATGTACGTGAGAGCATCACTTGTTTCTCTTAGACTCCAATTTTCAAGTATAGCAAATCATTTCAAATGAAAATGAAAAAATGCTTCACAACCTAAGTTGTTAATTAAGGAAAATAAAATATTTCTAAGTTCCACCATTGTACACATTTGCAATTGGTTGTATATTGTTTTAAGGGAAAGGAGGATAATTAAAAAATGTCTTGCACTTGCTAGAATTGAGGATGATCATATGCTTTTGGTGTGGAAAACTCAAACTTCTCAATTGTCATGTGAATGTTTCTCTTTCTAATTGTTTTGCATGCCATCATAAGGGATTGAGTCGGTTGAACGTAGCTTGGAGTGATTCAACATATTTGAGTGTGAAAGAGGACCATGCCTAGCATAAATGTACCTATTGGTATGTGTTGGAATAGTTTGTTTGGTCACATGAGTTACATAACAAAAGTTGCATCACTTTGCAACTTTACACTGCTTGAATTTGACACTTTTTCTATCAAGTGAAAATTGGACACCATAGGAAAATGACTCCAAGATAACAAAAATTGAGAGAGGTTATTGTAGAGGAGCCTAACACGATCCCATAGGCTCAGACGAAGATTTCGTAAGAGTCACGGTTTCTGAGTAATAGCCCGTCAAATATTGCAACCATTTTTCACTTTCGACCCTTAATGGATCAAGCTGGTTGAACGCAGCTTGGAGTTATTTGGTGTGAACATACCCATCTAGTCACATTGGAACAATTCGTTTGGTCACACAAATTGTAGAACAAAAGTTGCACCACTTTGCAACTTTACACTACTTGCATTTGACACTTTTTCCATCAAGTGAAAACTAGACACCACAAGAAAATGACTCCGAGATAACAAAAATCGAGAGAAGTTATTGTAGAGGGGCCCAACGTGATCTTCTAGGCATAGATGAGGAGTTCATAAGCATCATGGTTTCCAAGTAGTAGCTCGTCAAAGATTGTTTCCCTTTTGCACTTTGGACCCTTAAGGGATTGAGTCAATTGAACATAGCTCAGAGTGATTTGGTGTGTTTGGGTGTGAAAGAGGACCATGTCTAGTGTAAAAATACCCATCCAAATGTGTTGGAATAGTTTTTTTGGTCACATGAGTTGTAGAATGAAAGTTTCACCACTTTGCAACTTTACACTCCTTGTATTTGACACTTTTTCCATCAAGTGAAAATTGGACACCACAGGAAAATAAATTTGAGATAACAAAAAATGAGAGAGGTTATTGTAGAGGGGTTGAACATGATCTAGTAGGTTTAGATGAATAGTTCATAAGCATCATAGTTTTTGAGTAATAGCTCGTCAAAGGTTGCAACCATTTTGCACTTTGGACCCTTAAGGGATCGAGTCAGTTGAAGGTAGCTTGGAGTGATTCGACATGTTTGGGTGTGAAAGAGGACCATGAATAGTGTAAACATACCCATCCAGACACATTGGAACAATTTTTTTTGATCACACGAGTTGTATAACGAAAGTTGCACCACTTTGCAACTTTACATTGCTTGCATTTGACACTTTTTCCATCAAGTGAAAACTAGACACCATGGGAAAATGAATTTGAGACAAAAAACCGATAGAGGTTATTGTAGATGGGCCCAAAAAGATCCTATAGGCTCAGAAAAAGAGTTCGTAAGCATCATGGTTTCTGAGTAGTAGCCCTTCAAAGATTGTTGCCCTTTGCACTTTGGACCCTTAAGGGATCGAGCCGGTTGAATGTATCTTGGAGTGATTCGATGTGTTTGGGTACAAAAGAGGACCATGCCTAGTGTAAATGTACCCATCTGGATGTGTTGGAACAGTCTATTTGGTTACACAAGTTGCATAATGAAAGTTGCACCACTTTGTAACTTTATACTGCTTGCATTTGACACTTTTTCCATCAAGTGAAAACTACACACCATGGGAAATGACTCTGGGATTAAAAAAAATGAGAGAGGTTATTGTAGAGGGGCCCAATGAAATCTCATAGGTTCAAATGGAGAGTTTGTAAGAATCATGGTTTCCAAGTAATAGCCCGTCAAAGATTGCAGCCATTTTGCACTTTAGACCCTCAAGGGATTGAGCTGGTTGAACTTAGCTCAAAGTGATTCAACGTGTTTGGGTGTGAAAAAGGACCATGCCTAGAGTAAACGTACCCATCCAGATGTGTTGGAATAGGCCGTTTGGTCACACAAGCTGCAAAACAAAAGTTGCACCATTTTGCAACTTTACACTACTTGCAATTAACACTTTTTCCATCAAGTCAAAATTGGATGCCATAGGAAAAATGACTTGAAGATAAAAAAATGAGAGAGGTTATTATAGAGATGCCTTATGTGATCCCAATGCCTCAGATAGAATTCCCTTAGCTAACATGATATCGAGGTAACAAGCCGTCAAAGATTGTTTCCCTTTTGCAATTTGGACTATTAAGGGATTACATTGCATGAATTACAAGTGTTTGAGGGCACCAATAAATTTCAAAATTTAAGTAAATATCATTACAAATGTTTATGTGAATATATGACATGCTATATTGATATTGATATATAATCATTAGATTTATTTGTTTTAATAAATGGAGTTTTTATAATAAGTTTTTGATTAGTGGATAAACAGGTTTTGATTGGACCCGAAACCAATAACAACAGGTTTTGAATGGACCCGAAACCATCAAGTTTTGAGGGGACCCAAAACCCACACTAAGATGAACAAGCTACCTAAAAGATAGAGTCAAAAACATCCAACAATGACACAAGGACACAACAAGCCAACAACCAACCAACAGCCAAAAAACTACCCAGAAAAGAACCAAGATTTTACATGAATCTTGAACTCATTGGTTTTGACGGGACCAACAACCCACTACAACAATGTTTTGGTAGGGACCTTAAACCCAACATAGATCTTGAATCCATTGGTTTTGATTGGACCAACAACCCACTACAACAAGGTTTTGGCAGGGACCTTAAACCCAAAACTATGGATTTTGAAGGGATCCACAACCCAGTACAACCAGGTTTTGGAAGGGACCTTAAACCCAAAAGTATAACCTGCAAAACATAGATCAGGAACAAAGATCCAACATCAAAAGTAACTGAGCCCAACAAAATACCATTTCCACCTCTATAGGAAAGGTCACCACAAATGCACAAGGCTCCAATAGTGTTCCACAAAAACCAACTATTCTCTCCACCTCTATAGGAGAGAAACCCAAGCTCGTCCAAACCACCATAGCCACAACATCCCTTATCATTGAGAGTAAGAACTACTGAGATCAACTTGATTTTTAATATCTCCACCACCATAGGAGATAAAGAAAAGAAGTCAGTAGAAAAGCCATCATCAACTCCCTTGTAGCTAAAAGACAGGGCTTCATCAACCCCCCAACACCACTTCCAGGCATAACCAGTAGCATCTTGCTCCACCTCAATAGGAGAGAGGTCACTTCTAGCCACATCAATCTCCCCCTCAATAGAAGATAGGACCACCTCTATAGGAAAAATAAAAGTAACCCAAAGATGCAAAAAATGAAGCACAAAGAGCAAAGCCATGGAACCAAGAAGGTGAGGGACAACATAACCCTCACCACAAAGATTCCCAGAGGTCACAAAATATAAACAGAGGAAACCAGAACCCAACATTAGGAAGATCACATACCAAGGAGATTCCAAAGGAACTCAAATCACAAGAACCTCTCCCAAAAGATCAAAATAAACAACATAGTACAAGGAGAGAAGAGAAATAGTGAGACCACCATATTTTTGCCATGGAGACAAAGAAGAAGCTGAGACATCCACAAAAGCCCTCATATGAAAAAATGTAAAGCTCTCCCAGTTAGGATAGAAACAACTTCCACATAGCCCCTCAGAAATATAAATAACAACAAAACCCCCTAATAGAAGGATGAAGCTAGGAAAGAGCAGGGGCCAAAGAGAAAGTAAAAAATAACCCTCACAGGGTCCAAATCCTCCATCAGGCAACCAAATAGGAGCGAAGCCCCATTAAAGTCTCTACCACAACCAAAGACCAAATGGGGACCACAAGCACCACTGAAGTCCCCCACCAAACTCGCCATCTCCTGAGGAAAAGAGTCCTCAAGCCAGGAGAAAGCAGAAAATAGAAACCTTCATCAACAGAAAAAGGGGGGTTGAAGAGAAACATCTTCCTCTGCATTATCTCCTATCAAGCCATTCTCAACACCACCCCCTGCAAAAACCCTTAAGTCCCCTCGAGCAACGCCAATACCTCTGTTCTCAGCCACAACCAACGCAACTAGGCCAACAACCATGTTCTCTTCCATAGCCAACGAATCCAGGCCAACCCAAAGCACAACCCAGATGCCATTACCTTCCCCTAGATCTCCATCATCCTCCTTTGAATCCTCCTCACCAGCAACAGATTTCAAATCTCCTCCACACACACTCACTCCTGCTCTCCATCGAAGCTTTAATCAACTATGAAGAGCTTTAATCAACTATGCAAAAACCATGAAGTCCCCTCTAGTCGAGCTTTAATCAACTATGAAGAGTTCTTATAATAAGTTAGTCAATTGGTGCTAGTTATAATAGGGAGAGAATAAATGAAGAAAAAGAATGATTGGTAACCATCAATGATTATTACACTCACTATATTAATAATATGATTTTTACAATAAAATGAAATTTATTTGACAGTCCTAATTCTTGTCTTTGTGCTACAATTGTCTAATATGCTTCATACACCATTTTGAAACCCAAGTTATTGTACTTGTAGGCACAAAACTATCAAGTAGTAATACAAAATCATGACAAAAAAATCAAACTATATGAATTCCAACACCCCACTTAAATCAAATATTAAATCAATGTGCCCCATTTTCATGCACACAAAGTCAACTTATAAGATTCTCTCATAATAACCAAAAATACGATTCAAGGATGCCTTCGGTACTCTATTCTCACATATCTTTTACAATGTCACTCATACATTCGAGATTATCTTATAATTTTTATATCATAGGTGTTCATGATTAGGTTAATTTCAAATGAATAACTTGAAATTCCCTTACTAAGCTTCACACACTCTTTTATAATGGCTTAAAATCATAATTGAGATTTGTCAAGATCATCAAAATAAGGATGTTGCATTGCTTTTTTGGTTGAGACTCTCTTAGATGGCTCATAAATCAAAATTTTCTACGAGGAGACACCTATCAATTTTTTAGTAGTTCACTTACAAATAGGAAAAATAAAATAAGAAAAAGAAAGAGCATTCAAAATGGAAATGAAGTGAAAATAGATGGAAGGCACTTACAAGCAACAAATCCATACCATTTGGTTCCAACTTGGGAACAACAAGGCTTTAATCTTGATGCTTCCATTGAGGAAAGGCATGCAGTCTCTCAACTTAGTCACTCCTGGCCATACATATTCATTGGGAGTTCCAAGATACTTATTGTACACAACAACCTCTCGTGAATAAAATAACTTGAAATTTGAGATGCTCTTATAATGTCTACATCATAGGTGCTCATGATGAGGTTAAATTCAAATTAATAACTTGAAATTCCCTCGCTAAGCTTCACACACTTTTATAATGTCTTAAAATCATAATCGATATTTTTCAAGATCATCAAAATAAGGATGTTGCATTGATTTTTGGGTTGAGATTCTCTTGGATAGCTACTAAATCAGCATTTTCTACAAGGGGACACTAATTATTTTTTAGTAGGTTACTTACAAATAGAAAAAGTAAAAGAAGAAAAAGAAAGAGCATCCAAAATAGAAATGAAATGAAAATAGATGGAAGGAACTTACAGAAAAAAAACCCTCACCATTTGGTTCCAACTCGGGAACACCAAGGCTTAGATTGTGATGCTTCCATTGAGGATAGGCATGCCCGTCTCTCAACTTAGTCACTCCTGGCCATACATCTTCATTGGGAGTTCCAAGATACCTATTGCACACAACAACCTCTAATGAATAGAACATGAATAGAATGTAACCAAACTATTACTTTCCAACCTTTTGGAAACTTGTAACCTATTATAAAAACAACGCAATTTAATCTTCCACTTAGTTTACTAATCTATAGAGAATATCCTACATCATTTTTTTGCATATTTTTGAGAAAAAATAAAATAACATTGAACTTTGTATCCTTTGCCACAGTTCTAAACATAAAGTGTGCTACATTTTCAAGTTTGTTAACTTCATCAATCACCTACATACATGATATTAGCATTAGATGATAGCATTTGCATCATACAAATTCATGTGCATACAATTATAAATTAATAAAAATCAATGTGCATACTTACAAATTAATCCAACGAACCATTCACGTTTGCTCTACTCTTTATTGTGTCAAGTATTGCCTCATGGTCAGACTCACACACCTTCCACAAGGTCATGTTCAAAGGTCTACCCCCATATTTGGTAAAACAAACATTGGATTCCATGACAAGGTTTGAGTAATGAAGAATCTTCTGATGCGTGTCAAAGACCTGAAATAGCTAATATTTAACACTTTTAGGTGGGTACCTTCTAAGAAATGTTCCAGTAACAACAACTGAGCCTGCAAGATATTCGATGTTTTATCCATCTATAATTGGGGCCTCCGATTTCTTTTTGGCCTCAACACAATGAAATAGTGATAGTCCATTCCCTCTTCATTGTCTTCATCTTCAATAATTTCATAATCATGTCTTGCATTGATATGTGCAACAAATTAGATGAAATTAGTTAACATTACAAATACACTACAAGGTAATATAACAATAGGAATCTCAAAAACTATGCAAGTAGATATATTACCTGGTTGAACTAGATCTTATATGTGGTCAAAGTCAACCGATGAATCCATCTGTGTTAGTTCTAATTTCATCAGAGGATAATACATGTGAAGTGGGCTAAAATAACTTAACGACCATTTCTCAACCCACTCCTTTGACTCACAATCATCCCATGCTTGCATTGTACATGAAGAGCAAAAGAATGCCATCTTTTGTGTATTAATACTCCATGAACATGCATTTGAGCTAAGGAAAGAGTGTATCTCACTCAATCCTGTCAGTGTACAAAAATCCTCATATGGTGCAATGTTAGTATCAAAAATCTACAAAACAAAGACATACCTTCATTACTTGGACCCATCGAAGCATTACACCACTTCATGATTGATTTTGCATCTGTCAACTTTGCATTGTCTTTATACTTTAACTCTTCTCATGCTAATGCTTTTTTCACACATGCTCCTACACCATCATGCTCCCCTTTTCCATGTTCGGCCTCGCAAAAGTTCCACATATGTTGAACACCTATAATGACATGCATCCTACTCAACTAGTATAACATGCAGGAGTTCTTGAACTGTGTTGCATAGTTATCCAACCATATTATATGTTGACCATATGCTATGCCCCTTTGAGCCAAATCACTGCAGAACATTTGGAAGCAACCTTGCATGCTGGAGAATGTGTGTGATCATCTCTAATATAAAAGTGATACTCCCTCAATACCTTCCTTTGGTACTTTGTACTACTAGTTGCATGAATGAATGATATGTGCACAAATATCAAAACATGTGTGGAGTTGTAATATTGTGATTGCACCTCATGCTGTGGTTGTAGAGTGTAGTTCTCTACAAAGTAGACCACTGAAACTATGCTGCCAACCAGAAAGGTGTCCTTGCATAACTTGAATTTTGTGTCCAATCATTAGGCTCTATGGGTATTCCTTTCATACTCATACACTATATTGTCACCAAACGTAGACATAAACTGATACACTAGAATCTTTTGAATAGCCAAATCACACCTTTTTTCTTGATTACCATTTTTTGTAACGTATGCCACTATTTTATACTTTATGAACTCTACTAGTTGTTTTCCCACCTCATGTGTGCTTTCCATATGTTGACATACTGGCATATGTTGCAAGCCACCACAATGTTGACATGAACCATCCAAGCATAGTTTCCTATTGAATATTTGGCCATCCTCTATTTGACATAATTTTTTTGATAATAACTCTCTTGAAGATATTGGTGGGCCATGTATGCCACAATCGTGCAAACATCGTTAGTATGCGAATCTAAACATATAGAATGATAAACATCATAATGGTTAGAGAATTCAATATTTAGTCTACAACAACAAGTAGTGTGTGCGTGATTTATCTTGACATAAAAAGGTTTAATAATTTCAAAATATCTTTGAAAATTTTGAACTTGAGGATAATCACGTTGAAATTTACGAAAAAATTGGGTTTGAGACGTATCCAAAAAATGCTTTGGATGTGGGTTTCGACTACTGATTCTCCTTCTTACCACATCCCTTTGATTCAGAGATGGCCTTGTGTTATTCTTCCAATATTCTTCAATTAGTGTTCTCAATGCTTCAACAAATCATTTATCTTTTTCATGGAATCTCACCAAGAATGCCCATAAGTCATTTGAATCGGTGCCCTCAATTCTTTGCCTGCTTTGAACAACTCTTGATAAAAAAATTCTATTAATTCTCAATTATTCACTCGTCTTTCTAATGAGATGAGATCTCCTTGTTTGACTACTTACCAAAGTATATGTAAAGACACATCGGGTGACATTACTATCCTTTGAGCGTGAGGTCTTACCCACACTCTCATAAGCATCCATTAGATTCTTCACAATAGTGTTTTCACTTGAAGCATTCGATGTTCTCAACCCAAGAATCTTCATGATGTTTCTATACTTTATACCCCGCATCATTTCAACAAATAGTTGACATCTTGCAATCTCATTTAGCCTTTCAAAAAACAATTTCCAAATCTTATCATCATATCTTCTACAAGTTTGTGTTGGAATCATACCTTTCATGTGCTACAAAATATCCTCATCAATATTAATCAAATACTTTGGCTTTCTAGGAAAAATTCCAGGTGATGTTCTCCTAGGTACATACATCTCAACATTAGGAATTTCATCAATACTTAAGTGAGGTGGGCTAGATTTCATACCTTTGATCGAGGGTAGAATAGACGACATACCTTGAGGTTAACATGGGGATGATGACATACCTTCATCAAATCCGAGTGATGATGTACTATCAACTTGAGATGTGGGTGATGGTGTCCCTTCATATTCACTTGCAGTAGATGGTGTCCTTCCATATTCACTTGTGGTAAATAATGTCCCTCCATATTCACTTGTAGTAACAGTATCCCTCCATATTCACTTGTGCTTAATGGTTTCCCTTCATATTCACTTGTGGTAGAGGGTGTGTCTCCAACCATGATATTTGAATATATCTTAACATGATGCTTTCGCATTCATTCCTTTTGTATCGCGAATGCCTTTTCTCTTTTTGATGGTTGAGGTTCCTCTTCAATTGGCTTGATTTCGTCAATCGTATGAAATTTCTTCTTCTCATGATATCCCCTCATCCATTCTCTATTTTTTACTTTATTAGTTTCAGACTCTTCATCTATTTGTTTATTCCTTCTTTGTTTCCTCGGCATGCCAGATAATTTTACCTGTAGCATGGTAATGAGAAAAATATTATTTCCTAAAAAATGAATCCATACAAATAAATGAAATATATGTCATTCAAGGCTTCATACAAAATACTTACAGCCATCTTGTAGAAATTTGGTCATGTGGCATTCCATGATTGCAAGATAGGCTCAAAATGGAAGCATGGAAAAGGCATTTGAATTGTTTGACAATAATATTTTCATATAAATGTATGCAAAATGTGGTAGAATTGACAAGCTAGTGAGCTCACTAACTTTCCAATACGGTAGCGTTGACAAGGTAGGAACAACATATGCCTTATAGGAATGGGGTCTCATAGTGATGCACATCACTATGAGACCCCATTTCTATGAGGCA
Source organism: Sequoia sempervirens (assembly GCA_007258455.2). Classification (NCBI taxonomy): domain Eukaryota; kingdom Viridiplantae; phylum Streptophyta; class Pinopsida; order Cupressales; family Cupressaceae; genus Sequoia; species Sequoia sempervirens. Next base: position 692,999,425 of record VDFB02281492.1, read on the forward strand.
TGCACACATAACCATGAGTCCACACTTCTATGAGGAATTTTTTCATGCTATTATACCCTCAACCCTTAAACCCTTAAACACTCAATCCTAAACCCTCAACCCTCAACCCTTAAACTCTCTAACCTCTACCCTAAACTCAATACCCTCAACTCTTGACCATAATCCCTTAACCCTTAAACCCTTAAACCCAAGTAAACTCTCTACCCTAATCCCTCAACCCTCAACCCTTATTCCCTCAACCCTTAAACCCTCAACCCCCAACCCTTAAACCCTAATCCCTCAACCCCTATACCCTCTACCCTTTACATTAGACCCTCAACCCTAATCCATCAACCCTATACCCTCAAACCTCTACCCTCAACCTTAAACCCTCAACCCTCAACCCTCAATTCCTAAACCCTTAACCCTTAATCCCTCAACCCTTAAACCCTAAACCCTCAACCCCTATACCCTCTACTCTCTACCCTCTACATTGGACCCTAAACCTTAATCCTTCAACAATATACCCTCAAACCTATACCCTAAAACTTCAACCCTCAACCCTTAACCCTCAACTCTAAGCCCTTAAACCCTAAACCCTTAAACCTTTTACCCTCTACCCTCAACCCTAATCCCTTGACCCTATACTCTCAACCAAATACCTTAAAAAATCAACCCTATAGGTACTCAACCCTATACCCTGAATTATCAACCCTCTAACCTATACATTGGATCCTCAACCCTCATATATCATTGTCCCTCCATCCTCTTCTCTCCTTTCTATCTCACTTCTCCCTCCATGTCTCCCTCCATCCATACCTACCTCTCTACCCTAATCCCAAAACCCTATACCCTCAACCCTTAAATGCTTAAACACTCAACCCTAAACCCTCAACCCTTAAACCCTCTACCCTATAACCTTAACCCAATACCCTCTACCTTCGATCCTAATCCCTCAACCCTTAAACCATTAAACTCAAGAAAAATTTCTACCCTAATCCCTCACCCCTCAACCGTTAAACCTTCAACCCTCAACCCTCTACCCTTAACCCTCAACCCTTAAACCCTAATCCCTCAACCTGTATACCCTCTACCCTATACATTGGACCCTCAACCCTAATCCCTCAAACATATACCCTCAACCCTCAAACCTCAACCTTAAACCCTCAACCCTCAACCCTTTAACCCTAAACCCTCAAATCCTCTACCCTATACATTAAACCCTCAACCCTTAATCCCTCAACCCTCAACCCTTAAACCCTAAATCCTCAACCCCTATACCCTCTACCATATAAATTAGACCATCAACCCTAATCCTTCAACCATATAACCTTAAACCTATACCCTAAACCCTTAAATCCTAAACCCCTAAACCTTCAACCCTCTATCCTCAACCCTAATCCCTCGACCCTATACCGTCAACCCAATACCCTAAACCATCAACCCTATAGGTCCTAAACCCTATACCCTCAATTATCAACCCTCTACCCTATACATTGGATCATCAACCCTCATATATTTTCCCCTCCCTCATCTTCTCTCCTTATCTCTATCTCACTTCTCCCTCCATCTCTCCCTCCATCTGTACCTCCCTCTCTACCCTAATACCGCAACCCTATACCCTCAACCCTTAAACCATTAAACACTCAATCGTAAACCCTCAACCCTTATATCCCCTACCCTCTACCCTCAACTCAATACCCTCAACCCTTGACCCTAATCTCTCAATCCTAATCCCTCAACCCTTAAACCCTTAAACCCAAGCAAACTCTCTACCCTAATCCTTCAACCCTCAACCATTAATCCATCAACCCTTAAACCCTCAACCCTCAACCCTCAACTCTTAAACCCTAATCCCTAAACCCCTATACCATCTACCCTATACATTGGACCCTCAACCCTATACCCTCAACCCTCTACCCTCAACCTTAAACCCTCAACCCTCAACCCTTAAAACCCTAAACCCTTAAACCCTCTACCCTATACATTAAACCCTCAACCCTCAATTCTCAACCCTCAACCCTTAATACCTCAACCCTCAACACTTAAACACAAAACCCTCAACCCTTGTACCCTATACCCTCTACATTGGACCCTCAACCATAATTCTTCAACCATATACCCTCAAACATATACCCTAAACCCTCTACCCTCAACACTTAACCCTCAACCCTAAACCCTTAAACCTTCTACCCTCTACCCTTAACCCTAATCCCTTGACCCTATAGCCTCAACCCAATACCCTAAACCATCAACCCAATAGGTACTCAACTCTATATCCTCAATTCTCAAACCTCTACGCTATATATTGGATCCTCAACCCTCATATATCCTTGTCCCTCCCTTCGTTTCTCTCCTCTCTATCTCACTTCTCCCTCCATATCTCCCTCCATCTCTCCCCCATCCATCCCTCCATCTCTACCCTAATCCCTCAACCCTTACACCCTTAAACACTCAACCCTAAACCCTCAACCCTCATCCCTTAAACCCTCTACCCTCTAACCTCAACCCAATACCCTCTACCCTCAACCCTAATCCCTCAACCCTTAAACCCAAGTAAAATCTATACCCTAATCCATCAACCCTCAACCCTTAATTACTTAACCCTTAAACTGTCAACCGTGAACCCTCAATCCTTAAACCCTAATCCCTCAACCCCTATATCCTCTACCCTATACATTAGAACCTCAACCCTAATCCCTCAATCCTCTACCCTCAACCTTAAACCCTCAACCCTTAAACCATAAACTCTTAAACCCTCCATCCTCTACCCTCTACCCTATACATTAAACTCTCAGCCCTCAATTCTCAACCTTCAACCCTTAATCCCTCAACCATCATCCCTTAAACCCTAAACCCTCAACCATCAACCCTTAAAACCTAAACCCTCAACCCCTATACCCTCTACCCTATACATTGGACCCTCAACCTAATCCTTCAACCATATACCCTAAAACCTCAACCCTAAACCCTTTAACCCTAAACCCTTAAACCTTCTACCCTTTACCCTCAACCCTAATCCCTCAGCCCTATACCCTCAACCCAATACCCTAAACCATCAACCCTATAGGTCCTCCACCCTAATCCCTCAACCCTATACCCTCAACCCCTATCTCTTTCTTTTTATTTATACATCTCACCTCTCTCTCTGTCCCTCTCTCCTACCCTCTCTAATTGTCTCTATCCACCTTCTCCCCCTTTCTACATACCTCTCGCATAATCAATCCCTACCACTCTCTCTCACTCCCTCTATCTATCTCTCTCTATCTCCATGCCACTACCTCTCCATCACTCCCTCTCTCTCCCCTTATCTCTCAAGTATTTCCCTCCCACCCACCCATTCTCTGGTTTCTCCCTCTATCACCTTACCTAGGTAACTCTCTCTCTCCCCCCTCTCTATATCTATCCCTCCTGCCCCACCTAGATAAGCCCCTCTCACTCTACCTACCCTCTCTCTCATGTCACTCCCTCTGACACCTCCCTCTCTCAGGTCTCTCACTCTCACACTCCCTATCTCTCCAACTCCCTCTCTATTGCACTCTCTCTCACTACCTATCTCTCAGGTCTATCCCTCTCACCCCTTCTCACACTCTCAAGTCTCTCCCTCTGGAACCCTACCCAAATAACTCTCCTTCTCTCCCTCTCTTTCTCTCCCCCCTCTCCCCCCTCTCTCTCAATTCCCGCTCTCCCACTCCCTCTCTCTCTCTCCCTCTATCCATCTCACCCTACCTACCTAGGACCCTCTCACTCCAACCCCTTCTCTCACACTCCCTCTCCCTTAGTCTCTCCCTTCCACCCCATCTCCCCCCTCTCTTTCTCAGGTCTCTCCCTCCCTCTCTCCCTCCCACCCTACCTAGAGAGCTCTCTCCCTCTCTCTCTTAAACTTCTCCCTCCCTTTAAAGAAATACATAAATACATACATACATACATACATACATATATACATACATACATGCATAATACATATGTACATACAATCCTACATACATACAAGCATACATGTACATATGTATATATAATCTTAAATACATACACACATATAGGCATACATACATACTTGCATTGATACATACATACATACAAGCATACATACATGCATACAAGCATGCATACATACATACACACATGACATACAAGCATACATGTACATACAAACATACAAATATATATACATACATTCAATAGAGTATCAATTAACATAAAGCAAGACATAACACGAGCACATTATAATGTAGTTTTGTTATGTCTTACTAGACATGTCCCGCACAAACGCAAAAAGCCATGTCAAAACTAGGATATAATGTGAGTGCGTTATAAGGTTCTTGCGTTATATCTTGCTTTGGGAATCCCCAAGACTTAGGCCTAGTATTTGGCTTGGAATACCAACCCAAAGGCTTGGGTGCCTTCCCAATGACCATAGACATTTTTTTGCAAATTTTACAGTATTTCACATAATTGGATTTGTGCTCACCATTAGAATTGCACATGTTTCAATGTCAAACAAATTGAACACCTGAGTAATGTTAGTCTTTCTCTTATCTATCCAACGATGTAATTTTTTTCACTATTTGACAATGTTTAGCCTTTGATCTATAATTTATTTTGTTTATGTGTCTCTTTTTTGGAAAAAAGAAATGTTTGGTGTTTTTTTTGTTATAAATTAACCATTCATCGAAATTTCAAATAAATTACATTTTTAGCAAATAGACTCCATTCTACATTTAAAAAAAAAAAGTTTCCAAAATTTGTAGGGGTAACACAACCAAAATTTTGTTTTTCAGGAAGTGTCCACTTTGAAAATTAGTAAAAAATCAAATATTCATTAAAAGATTATCTGAAAAATTGTGCATCAACTACATATTGTTAGCTAATTTCTCACTGAAGTGATTTTAAAAATACTAAAAAAAAGTTCACTATGCTATGTTCCCACAAAAGTTGCTATGTTATGTTTTTCCAAAAAAAACAACACCAATTTTTGTGGGTCCCTCTTTTGAACCCTTGAATCTCAACCATTTTCAAAATAAATTAGTAGTTTAGAAAGTAGACTTGGAGCACTACGATCCTTGTTTTTGTTGTATCTCAAAATTTTGAGTATAACTATCCTCATTTTCACGTCCAAGGTTAGTACTTCCCGATTTTAGAAAAAAAGTGGCCACTTAAGCCCCTTTTTGGCCCCCCATCTTTTTGCACTTACCCAAATAACACAAAAAATATCACCAAGTCAATGTCTTCTCATATATTAGCTTCACCAAAATTTCCAACAATTCTATAATCAATCTTACGAATGATGAGAGACCTCATATTTATAGAGTTTTACATAGCATAGGTCAGTCAAAACAAAATTAAATTAGGGTGCCTAACATTGGTCGGCCAATATAGGTTGGCCCAATACAAGTTGATGCCCATTCAAATTTAAAAAAAATTATTTAAAATTTCCCTCAAATGATATATCAATATTAAATAAATTGCTTGGCACTATTCTCTAGGTAGTCGACTTGATCTTCTAGCTAACTAATATAGTATGCACAAAACTCGAGGTAGATTCCCTTTGGCATCCTCTCCTCCCATTCACTTTTTTATGGAATACTATTGAAACTTATGTAATACTTTATTAATGTCGACCTAACTAGGAGTTGGAATAAACTTAAATCTCAAGGAAATTGATTCTAATTCATTTTTCATATTTTTTATATTTTTCAATATCATAGTCCAATCAATCTCCGATTCTTAATATTTATGCAAAATAATGATATACATAGTTGCATCCTCCAAATGGATTTCTATAATAGCTCCATCTTCAACTTGAGAATACACTTCCTTCCACCATTGCTTCAATTGGTCAACATTCAAATGTTCTTTACTGAGTTTCTTCCAGTCATAATCTCTGTTGAACAATATATAGCTAGGAAGTACATCACCTAAATCATTTTGCATCTTTGGAGCCCATTCCAAAGCTTTATCCATGATCTCTCCATTGAATTTGAATGCCTCAATCCACTTCTTAGGCTTATCTATATCCTCAAAAGCAAGAATATCTTCTTTAATCAATACCTCTATGGGAATTTCTATTATCTTTACTAACCTAGTCATGGATTTGTCATCAATTGATTTGCATTTTGTTGCAAGCATTTGTATGGTATCCTGGAAAGAAAGAGTCTTCTCATGTAACTATAGGATATCCTCAATCAAAACAATACCTTTCTGAAAAAATCTAGCTATCCATTGTTGAGTCACTTGCACAAATGTTTTTATCTTCTCCAATTCATTTATGGCATCTTTGGACAATATACTGGGTTGAGTGGTTGTACCTATTGATGATGTTTTTTGCACAACACAACTATGACATAATACAATATCCTATCTCTCTTGAAAGGTAAATCTCTATCAGCAAGCCTCAAGAGATAACCCAAGGGTCTCTAATGTTAGGTCTTGATAACGCATAAAAAACTCAGTGATAAATGTGAAAATGTTGGTAATCACAATGGGACCTTACTACAAGAAAATACTGAATCTCAATTTATTAGATCTAGCAATATGATGATACTTCAATCCTAAATCTAACCCAACAATCAAAGAAATAATAAAAGATAAGGGTTTCAAAAAGATTTCTAAACTTAATATTAAACCTAATATTAATAATGCAAATGACCAACACTCGAAATGGACCAATCCCTCAAAACTGATCTCTACTTGACCTAGATAAATTTTCAATCTTATAGAAACAGTGCAATATTCTAAGGTGTTAAGATTTTCAAATCATGAACATTCATTCAAACAACCCTATTGCAATTGAAATGAATAAAACCTCACAATTGAACTAAGCACAATGAATATAGAGTCCAGGCTAACTTTGCAAAGCAACTCACAATCAATTGGTTGCAAAAAGTATGGACCAGGGATTGTTGCAAAACTTCAAATATCAAATCATAAACATCATTGAATCAAATCTAATCTAAATATCAATTTTCCTCAAAGAAATTCTAAAGATAGAATAACAAGAACCATGCAAGACAAAAGAACACAAGTATGGCACCAAATCACAATGTCATTACTTGCATCAAATTATCCACTGTAGCAACAATTCTAGCTTTCTGTTACAATATTTGCTTGAGAATAACTACTTTCTAACTCCTTGCTCTACTAATTCGCCCCAACTAGTTCTCAATTTGTCTATGTCTAAAATTTCTTAACCCTTACAAATGAGGCAAAATGCCATATTTATAGAACCCCCCAAACATGTTGGCCTAGATAGAATTTTACAATAGTAATAAGGAACAATAAGTTAGCCAAGACAAATTCAAAATGAAATAAAATATGCATTAAATGCATGAACTTCATCCAGGTCGGCCTGGGATCTCCAATACAACTCAGACCAATGCATGGAAAAATAATACAGAAGCACAAATATCGATGTAGCTAATCATTAACTGCCTTCCCCTTTGTCCTTCTTCCGATCCAACATTTCATGCACCTTCAAAAGCACCCTATCCAAGTCGGCCATAGGTGGTAAGGGAAAAAACCTAAGTCATCTCTTAATTGATGCAATTTCTTCCCTTGACTATTTTACTGACTTATCCCAATCCACCTTATATGTTAGGTATTTGTCAATGACAACAACGTATGTGGCCACATCATCCAACTGGTGCTCAAAGATGAAATCATCATTAATTGGGGCATAAACATCATGCCACCAATTCCTCAACTGTTTCAAACTCAAATACTTGGGAGCAATCTTCCTTCTCCCTGTCATAATCTCAAAAAAGACAATGGATCCATTGTACACACCAACTAGGGTATCATCAATCTGTCTCCTCTATTTGTAAATATTCTTCAACACCTTCTGCCTAATTTGAAATGCTTTAAACCACTCCCAAGGTTCAGCAGCTCTAGAGGAAGGAAGAATTTTATCAGTTAATAGCCTATCCCTAGTGTACTCCATGATAGTCCTAGTTTTCTGCAGCAGGAGATCTATATCTTCCTTATCCTGTGTTAACACTTCCTTCAACCAATCAGTTGCCTTTATAGCATCCTTCCCGATTGAAAAAATCCCTTTAATGACCTCATTACCTTTGGTTCACACCCCTTGTAGCCAATTCATAGTGGAAAGAGTGGAAGCCTTCATCTTTTCCAACTCAGTGATAGTTTCCTGAGGTAAAGGATTTGTAGCAGAAACCAAAGGATTAATAGATTGCAGGGGCTTCATCAAATCTTCCAAGCATTTCCTGAGATTCTCATTTTCCTTCTTTAGCTCCTGCTTGGTCTTTATTTCCTTCCTCAACCTGCCCAAGATGACTGCACTAGAACCCTCATAATCTTCAATGTCTTGCTCAATGGATGTAGGCCCTAGATTGAAAGTCTAAACATTGTAATGCTTTCTAGCCACATCATCTCTATTTTTATCTGGAGTAGGGGTGGCAATGTGAACAACTCTTTTATGAGCTTCATCCCTTTCAATCCTTGAAATCACCCTAGTCTTCTTTTTACCTTTATCTTTTCCAATTTTGGCTAGTAGCTCATCCCAATTTGGTGGACAATCTTCCACAACTTTTTTTCTCTTTATCTCCTTGTCCAACCAACCAGGGAGAATGGATTCTAATTGCACTTCACTTTTTTTTTCTTCCTAATGCTCCTTAGGCACCTCTTCACTCAAATTTTGTTTCTCAGGAGTTTCATCTATCTTTCTTTCCTTTTCTTCAACATGTTCTTCTTCATGTACAGGTGATGGAACCTTCACTGTTTCTTCTTCTACTAGAGGTGATTTAACCTCTTTGATTCCAATAGGAGACTCTGCATAAGCTACCAAAGGAGACTGCATTACCTTTTCTACTTCAACTTTTGCAGTGTAAATGTCACATTCATGAATTTGTTCTCCTTTAGTATCCGGGTGATCCTCAACATTTTTTGAATCACCTGGTTTTCTTTGAGCTTCATGAGTGGAAGGCCCATCATCATGCTGATCCTCATGAGAAACAACTAGAGGGATATTTGCTTTAGGAACACTATCCTTAGTAGAAGGAGTCCTAGACCTCTTTGTATACACCTTGGCCTTCTCCTTTGAACTTTCAACATTTACCACTGGTGAGGTAACTTCTTCCTCTCCTACCTTGGAGCTTGCCTTCTTTGACAATTTTATGACTCTTCTCCTTTTTCGTATAGGATCATCAACCTCAGTATTCTACCCTTTAGTTTACTTCTGCCCAGACTTCTTAGTCCTTGTCCTCTTCTTAGCCTTTGGCTTTCTCTACTTTCCTACTTCTTGGGCTTCTGTATCTTGAACACCTTTTATCTTGATTTTGAAAGGAGAAACCAACTTACCTTTGCCCTTAGGATCCTGCTCAGTCGATTCTTCAAAGGTGGAGTGAGGATCTAAATCTCTAGTTAGCTCATAGGTACATTTCACTCCCTCATTTTCCAACTCCCATAGCTTATGCCTTAGCCACATCTTGGTAAATTTGATAACTGGATCCACTAACTGTTTTAATTCTATTTTTTCTTCCTCTAACCAATCTACATCACCAATTTGCTTATCCTTTATCGCCTCATAAGCATGATCCTGGATCAGGTTTCCATCATCGTCAAGTTGGTCTAGGACTTCCCTCACATTGTATAGTCAGACTGATTCAACTGGGAGCCAAGAAAACTTCTTCTTGACCTCAAATTCATCACTACAATTGGCCCAGTAGTCTTCCAAATCAACCTTATGGCTATACTCTCTACTGGCCTTCTTTTGGGCTTCTCCTATGATATCAAACCTGGATCTCTTGGAGTGGAAAGATAGGCCAAGAGCACTCATTTCTTCTTTCAAAGCCTGGGAAGAACCAATGGAAGGACAAGCCTCTCCAGTGCCAATCCTTAATGGGAAATCTCCACCAAAATCAGTCTTATGTTTGTCCCTCTTGACAATGGCATCAAAGTCACAGATCTATCTAGTGAATTCCAGAAGTATGATGTGATCAGTAGGGTATCTTGGAAGTATGTACGGGACCCTTTGGTAGCCATCAATTCGAATGTAGGAGAAGGTTGGGAACTGAATAAACCATGCCCCATATTTCTTGATGAGTTCCTTTGCTTGATCTAAAATTCTCACATGCTCCGCACCTTGAAGCAATCTAGTGATATGCATGGTGAATGCATCATTCACCCTCCTATAGTTTGAGCTTCCTAGATGCAATTGATGGTAAACCTCATAGATGATATCCTGTCCAAAGGTGCCTCTTGTACTCAATCCTTTGTAGGGGTGGAATCTTGCAAGTGCGTAGACCAAATATGAGGTCATTGTGAAAGTCTTTGTTTGCAACACACTGGACAACTACTCATGAATTACTTTGCTAATGACCCCTGCCCAATGGTAGTCAATCTTCTCCTGCTCCATCCTCACAATCACATGGCACATCCAATTCTCAAACATGCCAACATTCTTCAATCCAACCACCCTGCTAAGAAGAGTGATGGCATCATAATATTCTTTCTTGAACTTTGCTCTGAATAGTTGCTTGGGCAGTTTGGAATAGTGAGACTTGGGCTTCTCCAACCAGGAATTAATAAGTTGTGACTTCACATTTTTTTCATCATAGAACTCTTGAGTTGCTTTCATGTTGAATGCCACCACATGAGATCTGTCTGGCATATCAAAAGTTTGGGCAATGGAAACATGGTTGAGATTCACCACAATCCTCCCTTGAGGACCAATTATTCTCTGTGTCCTGATCATAGTGCCTGGCACACTCAAGGACCTGCTCGTAACACTGCACCGTGGAAGGGAAACTAGCTACATGTGACAAGCCTAATTCCATCATCCTTCTAGCCACCAAAGGAGGACCCTTTGCTACCATTCTTCCTTTAAATTCTTCATAATCCCACAATCTGGCATTTGTATCAGTCACCTCTGACCAGACCGATGTAATTTTACTCTCAAGGATCTTGCTCTTAATGTCCATCTTAATCTTCTATGCATCAAACATTGAAGACCCAATTGCTACCTTGCTAGGTTCAACCTGCACTCAACATGGAAATCATAGTAAAAACCCCAAGAAGGGAATGCTAATCCATCAAAACACTGTTAGAATGAACCTCATATAACCAAGGTGTTATTAAATCTCATATAAAATGATCACAAAATTTTTTGGGTTTCAGAACAATCCGCAAAATTTGAGCCAGAGAGGAATTTTGGGGAATTCTGGGCTAGACGGATTCCAGTGGAATAATCATGAAAACACTTACTAACAATTAAATCTGATCATTTTCAATCAACAAACCACATAGGAGATCACAAGATAGCATGAATAAATCAAAAAATGCAATAAAAATCAACACATCATGCTATTCCATACTTCTTCACATTTCACCAAATTTTGGGAAAATCCACCAGAGATGGATTTCTGCGAAGGCAAAGACACTTTGCAAATCCGGAAAAAAATAGGGAACCAAGGACTTTGGGAAAATCCGGAGTCAACGAAAATCTGCGAATAAGGTAAAACTTTGAAAGCAATAGCGGATTTTGGGAAATAAGAGGAAATCGGGAAAATGGAGGAGGTCGGGAAAATCCGCCAGAGACAGATTGTCCTGAGGGAAGAAAAAATCCCGAACTGAGGACGAAACTTGGATTGTGACATAAAATCACGATTTCACTCATAACATCAAATTTATCATGAATTTCAAAGATTTAGGCTTAGGGAAAGTTTAATAATGGATTTCTATGGATTCTCTTAGCACCCTAAGCCAATTCGAGAGCATACTAAAGATAAATGGCGATGCCCTAAGTTTCAAACCCTATACATCCGCCATTAACGCACAGGAAAGCTTAGGATTCAAACAACTCAACCGCTAAAGCCTTATTAGGGAAAACTCACGACTTCTCAAGCACGACCCCTCACAATGCAAAGAAACAGACGAGCTTGGGACCCACTTGGAAGACCATAAATCAAACAATGCTACGCAACCCTAGTCACACAAAATGTTCAAATAATGCAGATAATTAAACCCAAATAAGCTCTATAACTTCAAAGCACTATTTGCAATCATCAATTCAAAGCAAGGAAATCAAAAACATACCATTGTGAAGTGAAAATCAATCTCAGAAATAGTAAATGCAAAATTCAATGGCATCCACAAAGAACAAGGGCAAGAATGCACAAGAAATCGCCACTCAAATCCATAATTCACAAACTTGACACCTCAAATCCAAATCCAACACTCACAAGAATGCACTCCGCAGCTCAATCAATGGAAAAAAAGAGCATAATGGCATAAAATACCTCAAATAATCAATTAAATACATTGTTCAAAGCTCGTACGAAGACATTAATGCCGCCGACAAGATAGCTAGGAAAAACCCAGGAACCCGACAACAAGACGAAATCTAGAAAAATCCAGCCCTCGCAGAATTTCGCAATGATTGAAAATCTCTGAATCACAGTGCACAGTCGAAGTCCAAGCAGGATCCGGGAAAATCCGGTAGGGGTGGAAAGTCCCAAACTTCAGTGAAAACCCGAACTTAGCTCAAAACCAAAGATCTTCAATGAATAACCTAGGGGAATCACCAAGGAAATCAAAATAAACATTGAAGCACATGCCCAAAATAAGATAAAACCTCAAAATGAAAGGGCCAAGAAACCAAAACCAAAGCGAAAGAGGGTCCCTGCTTTCAGTGAGGCATGTGTGCAAAAACCGCACAACACCACTGATTCTATTACCCAACCCAAGGCCTATGTTAATATGGTCACAATAACTTCCACTATTCCACCCACATCTGGTTCACCGAATATTAAATTTACATCACAAGACTTACCCTTGAACAAAAAACCTTCACCTCTCTACATTCCCGCTCGTGTCAATGGTAATATTGTGATAGGAGTCTTAATTGACCCTGCGAGTCGTGTGAATGTTATTACTAAAGAAACATTAGTATTGAATTCACTACAAAAAGAAAAATATGAAGAAACAAGATCCACCATCCGTACACACGATGGTATGAGTCTTAAACCCTATGGCTCAATTACTTTGTTCATCCGAGTTGGAACTAGGACTGTTGACACGATCTTTGATGTCATCCTAGAGTCAGATCTATTCAGAGTGAAGCTAGGCATTCCCTAGTTAGCTTCCATGAATGGGATTTCCTTCGTTATCCACAAATGTTTAAAATTTTCTCATGACGGTGTCGTGCATGTAGTGCATGACACTGGATATCAACCCTTGGTATCTCATGGTGGATATTCATTGGATCACTTATGTCCCTCCCTAGCTGGTCCGCTTCCTCCAAGGATGGACCTACTTTACAAGAACTATGTGAAGTATAAAACTAGGGGCAAAGGGGAGCCATAGCTAACCCTTCTTGTGACAGAGCAACTAGTTGCCTCCTCTTCCTGGGAAGAGAAGAAGAGCCTGCGCTGACTGATATTACTTCTCCAAAAGAGGAGAAGTCCATGTCAGCACCCTCTCCTTCCTGAAAATGCAAAGAGAAGGCTATATCGTCCATTCCCTCTTCCCTAAAGAAAGGGGAGAATCCTATGACGAATTCCTCTCCTCCTCACAAAGGTAAAGAAAAAGTGACTTTTTCTCAGACTGCTTCATCCTCTCCCCTTTCTTTGGAAGAGTACTAGATGAGCAGACTCGGTGGCTACCCACTGAGTCCGATGATCCCTCCTTGGCATAGGCCCAAGATTGGGATCATGGATCTCCCTAATGAATTTCTTGGACTGTGGTATTATTTATATGGTAGAAAGAAAGGTTCTCACAAAGAATTTGATCCACGGCCTCCTACCACTTCTACTTCTAAGGCAGTGAGCAGAAAGAGGCCCGTTGCTGAGACTCTCGAGTCGACTGCTCTTGTCGCTCCCCCAACTTACTCCACCTACTCCCGTACAGGAACCCATTCCTCTACCTGAGACAACCGTAGTGGAAATTCCTATGGTTGATCAAGAACCTCTAGTCCCTTCACAAACTACGGCCTCTAACTCCAAGAGTCACATAAATTTCCTTACACATGAACACAAGTGCTAGTGAAAGGCTCTCCTAGCTGAGCAGGTTGCTTCATAACAGAAGGAGGAAGGAATGACTGCTCCTACTTCAGGACCTCCTACAACATCTTCTGCCTCCCTTCCTTCTATTTCTCTCCAGTCTAGTCCACTCTTGGCTTCTGTTGCGAGCACGAATGCGCCTAACCCTAAATAGGTGTAGGTGTTCATCATTCCTTCGGTGGAGCTGCGTTTGTTGATGTTCGTTCCAGATATCCAGCCCTTCTTGAAGCCCATGGATATGGTTAATACTTTGGTTGTATCTGTTGTGGTTCTTTCTTCCTCTTCCTCTACACCCCTAGCTTTGTTTGTGGGGAGTTCATCTCCTTCAATGAAGAAAGAGGCAGAGGCTAGTCCTTCTAGTAACGAAGGGTGTAAGAGGAGTCCACCTTCCTTGCAAGGTGGTCCTATGATGAGTTGTTATGTCCTTGTAACAGAACTAGTCTCGGCTTCGCTTGAGTTCGTCACCGCTCCTGAGTCACTTGGTGAACTTAGCAGTGAATCTCAGGCACAACCCATCCCATCTGCTGAAGTAAGACATGGCACTCTTATGGGGTGCATGTTTAACTCCATGGATGAGGTTTCAGCCCCGTCGGCGATCTTTGTGAAATTGCTGACTTTGACTCCACAGGAGCTTGGTGGAGAGGACCTTGAGGGGCCCACTTCCTTAGCCCTTGTTGTGGGAGGTCCAAATGCTCCTCCTCTTAACATCCCACCATTACAGGCTTGTCCTCCTTCCCCTTATGAGGATTTAGATTGGGAAGTAGATGACCTCTTGGTTGATCAGTGTTAGGAGGAGGTCCCTTTTCTTGATCTTGTGTGCGTGTGTGTTTTGTGATGTGTTCTCCTATACTCGTGCTATGTGTACCTGGATGACCCTCATCATCCCTATTGGTGCTTGGATACAAGCATGGTTTTTGTGTCATGAACATTCTTCTATTTGTATCATCATTCTTCCATGTTTATGCTTGACTTTTGATAAATTGGGGATGATGCAAAGCATTGGGGACATTTGTGCTCCCCTTCCATCTTGACCCAATTTTTTTATTTTTTATTTTTTTTCCGTGCATTATTCCTGATCTAGTTGGTGATTGATGATCTTTCACCTTGCATTGTGGTTACCTATTACTATTATATGAGCTTGGACATATCTAACCCCGCTAACCCAGATCTCCCTGTCCTTTGTTTGTATTTTTCTTTTCTCTTTTGCTTTCTCTTTTTCTTTCTCTCTCCTTTGCTTGAGTTGTCCCTCCTATGTGTGACAACCCTCATCCTTAACACTTTGATTTTTAAAAAATGAATTCGTTGACAACAAATCTTTCTCAAAAGTCTTCACAAATTTTCCTTAGAATCGCATTCTCAACATTGGAACCCTAATGGAACGTGTTTCCTTCATCACTGGTTCATAAAGAAAGGACTTGAAGACCTTCCCTCGAAGTGGGAACTACTTTTATTTTCCCCTCGTGTGGGGGCATTTCCTTCCTTTCAAATTCCTTGATGAAAAATTGCTCTAAGAAGAACAACTGCGTTTGAAATATGTGTCCCTTAAGTGGGCCCCCCTTCTTCCTCATGGTGGGTTCCCAAGGGACCCTTCTTTCAAAAGTTTCTATTCTTGATATAATTCTTTCATGTCTAGCCTAGGAGCAGCCTGACTAGGCTCATTTCATTCACTCTTTCATGTCTAGCTTGAGGGCAGCCTAACTAGTCCTTACTTTTCAAACAACACATTCCTTGAGTGGACCCCTCTTCTTTTGAAGGGTTCCCGAGGGACCCCTTTGAGAGTTTTACTTATTGATGGTCTGCGTGACCGGTCGCTTTTGACATGTACTATCTATGGGTAGATGTGTCACTACTTCCTGACTCTACGAAGTCCGCTTTCTCAGGTTCCTCCATGAGAGAGATCTTGGGGGATACCTCCCTACAAGATCGAGAGCTTGTAGGGTGCTTTCCTTTGAGCTTCTTCCATGTGAGAGATCTTGGGGTGGCTACCCTACAGGACCAAGAACCTGTGGGGCACTTTCTTCAGGTGTTCTTCATGCTTGAGTTCATGGAGAATACCTTCCCTATAGGACTGAGAACCTATAGGGTGCTTCCTTTGGGTGTTCTTCATGCTCGAGTTCATGGAGAATACCTTCCCTGTAGGACCGAGAACCTATAGGACACTTCTTTTGATATTCTTCATGCTTGAGTTCATAGAGAATACCTTCCCTATAGGACTGAGATCCTATAGGGCTCTTCCTTGGGGATTCCTTCATGCGAGAGATCTTGGGGGTTACCTCCTTGCAAGTCCACGGGCCTGTAAGACACTTTGTTGTTCCAACTTCATAGTTCCAAGCAGCTATGGAGTCCTTTGCTTTTCCTGTACCTTCAGGTATGCCAGACCGAGTATTGCTTCCTCGATGATTCAGGTATACTTTTCTAACCCTACTCTCTTCTTGATCTACTTTATCGAGCACTCATCAGTACTTGTGTTTGCTAAAGTGGGGGAAAAATGTAGCGAATTTACACCCTATGTGAAAATCCCCTTTTTTCCTTTATCCACCTTAGAAAACCAAGTTTGGAGGCTTAATTCCACCTAAGCCCACTATTGGCATCACACTTGGTGCCTGTTTTGAGTGTTGGTGGAGGAATTTCTATTGGAGATGCCCGTGTAGTGCATAGACGTCCGTGCAGCTTGCTTACGTCCCTGGAAGATTCTTGTGGCTGAGCCAGCAGAGGCGTTACTCTTCTCATTAGCAGTGAATTTTTAACGCCTCCTTCAGCTAACTGACCTGAATATGGTCATTTTTCTCCATCCATTCTTTAAATTCATCTCTTGAACAAGATTTTCATCTTCTACACAACTCTCTAAGCATTTAGTTGAACTCTTCATCACTTCAAGCTTCCATTCTTGCACTCTCACACTCACTTTCAAGCTCACTTTCGCTCACTTCAAGCATCTAAGCATTCCATTGCAACAACATCACACTCCATCACTTCGGTAGAGCATGTTTGGGACCACGCCATTTCAACAGAGGCTTGAGTTCCTCTCATTTCTCCCCCAAGCAGCCTTTAGTGCTCTTGGTGGAGGTGGTAAGCTTCCCTCTCCTCTCCTCTATCACTTGGTTGAGTAGCATAGTACTGCTTTGTAGTGTTTGTATTCTCTTTACTTTATTGCTTCTTTATCTCATTTCATTGGTTGTCCATGGAGGTGAAAACACCCAAACAAGGGTCTGACTAAGGCAGGCCCCTATACAGCCACCCAACATTTTCCATCTTTATGTGTGCAAGAGTACGTGCTCTTCAAAGGATCAACTAGCAAGCGAATTCCTTGGTGAGATCCTTCTTACTCTCTTTACACTTTTCTACTTTACAATATTAGAGAATATATCATTTATTTACTTGTTTCACTCTAGCCTTTTAGTTGAATAGCTAGGCTATTTGTCATTTTGGTGAGTTCAACCTTGTCTATACTGTTGTCTGACCGTACAGACTACAACACACTTTAGAGATGCCAGCACATCGTGCTGTCATCCAGAGACCACACTAACGTCCTCAGGTAGAGAGCTCCTTGAGGCACAAAGTTGAACCTAAAAACCAACTTGCCTAGCCCCACCTTACAACTCGAGATTGTAGAGTGATTGTAGGACCTCATAATCTTCATCATTCTGATCCTCATACCCTAAACATTGTACTTAGCTGAGGTAAGTTAGGGTAGCCTCTCGCATCTTGACCCTCCATGACCTGGGGTCTTGCACGTGGTGGTCCCCCTCTCTTACACATATATGATTAGAAAGAATGATGTACTTGCATTTGAATACTATGAGAAACAAAATACCATTCACATGTATTTGCACCTTGTTATAGTAACAAATGTTAAGTTATTGAGACATCATGCTAGATCGAGAACAAAAAAACTATGGACAATTAGTAGTGTTAATCATGAAGCATTATTGGAAACTCTGAAGGTAAGAGATGACCCTTCAGGCACACTTAAGTAGCAAATCATTTATTTTATGGGACATGTATGATATTGTTCATCACATTTTGATATTGTTTATCTGCTAAGGTTCATTATTTAGGTTGTTTAGAATAATATAAATTTTCTATTCTAAGCATATTTTCTATTTTGCATTACCAATTCATCATCATTCAGGTTGTTTAGAATAGTATATATTTGTTAGTCTAAGCATCTTTTCTATTGTGACCATATAGATTTCTCATTCGAAGTATATTGCGATGTTCTTGGCACGATTGATCATGGAGCTGCTACAAAAATAGCTAGCTATGATCCTTTGGAAGAGGTATGCAAGAGATTAGAATAATATAGATTTGTCATTCTAAGCATCTTTTCTAGTTTGCATTACCAATTCATCGTCATTTAGGTTGTTTAGAATAATATATATTTTTTAGTCTAAGCATCTTTTCTATTGTAACCATATAGATTTCTCATTCAAATTATATTGCAATGTTCTTGGTACAATTGATAATGGAGCTGCTACAGTAATAGCCAGCTCTGATCCTTTGGCAGAGGTATGCAAGAGATTAGAATAATATAGATTTGTTATTTTTAGCATCTTTTCTAGCTTGCATTACCATTTCATCATCACTTAGGTTGTTTAGAATAATATAGATTTGTTATTCTAAGAATCTTTTCTATTGTACGCAGTTTAACTACTACCTTGATGGTTTGTACAGGTGCTTGTCACTCCAGGACGTCAACATGCTACTGTTGTGGAAGACTGTATCGATTGTGAAGGCAACACGTGGTATATTTACTTCCCCTACTGGGAAATGACTATGTATTAGGGTTGTTTGTTGTATGCCTACATGACATTTTGTAAATCCTATATTTGATAGCAATTATTGAATGATAATATCATGCGTATTGTGTAAACTTTAAGTGTATTCAAGTGTATACTTTACAACTTATGTGTATACTTTGTCACGTATGAGTATTCCAATGT
Source organism: Sequoia sempervirens (assembly GCA_007258455.2). Lineage (NCBI taxonomy): Eukaryota > Viridiplantae > Streptophyta > Pinopsida > Cupressales > Cupressaceae > Sequoia > Sequoia sempervirens. The sequence goes on from VDFB02281492.1 coordinate 693,018,362, forward strand.
ATACTTTACAACCTAGATGCTTTAATGCGTATACTTTGTAATCATGTCTGTAGTTCATGACTTAAGTGTATTTGAGTAAATGAATCACTTTTGTAAATACTATAGTTGATAGCAATTATTGAATCATAATATCATGCATATTGTGTATACTTTACGTGTATTCAAGTGTATACTTTGCAACTTATGTGTATACTTTGCCACTTATGAGTATTCCAATGTATACTTTACGACTTATGTGTTTTAATGCATATACTTTGTATTCATGTGTGTAGTTCATGACTTAAGTGTATTTGAGTAAATGAATCACTTTTTCACTTACACACGAGGAACAAAACGAACCCTAAACCCCTTTGCACCTTTACATCACATCCATTTGACTCTTTTTCCCTCAATTGAAAACTCGACACCATAGGAAAATGCCTTAGAGATATCAAAAACCAAGAGAGGTTATTGTAGAGGGTCCCAACATGATCCCATACCTTAGACAAAGAGTCTGTAAGTGTCACGATTTCCAAGAAATAGCCCTTCAAAGATTTTTGTCTTTTAGCACTTTGGAATATTAAGGGAAATCGTCGGTCCAATGTAGCTCAGAGTGATTCAATGTATTTTGGTGCAAAATATGACCATTCCTAGCATAAACGTACCCATCTAGATGTGTTGGAATAGTCTGTTTGGTCATATGAATTGTAGAATGAAAGTTGCACCACTTTGCAACTTTACACTGCTTGCATCTAACAACTTTTTCCTCAACTAAAAAATCATCACCATGGGAAAACGCTTCTGAGATAGAAAAAATCAAGAGAGGTTATTTTAGAGGGTCCCAACATGATCCCATAGCCTCATATGGAGAGTTTGTAAGCATCACAGTTTCCGAGCAATAGCCCGTCAAAGATTATTTCACACTTTGGACTCTTAAGGGAAATCATCGGTCCAATGTAGCTCAAAGTGATTCAGCATGTTTGGGTGAAAAAAAATACCATTCCTAGCATAAACATACACATCTAGACATGTTGGAACATCCATTTGGTCGTAGGAGTTGCAAAATGAAAGTTGCACCACTTTACAACTTTACACTACTTGCATTTGATAACTTTTTCCTCAACTGAAAACTCGTCACCACAAGAAAACGCCTCCAAGATAGAAAAGACCAAGAGAGGTTATTGTAGAGGGTCCCAACACGATCCCATATCCTTGGACAAAGAGTCTTTAAGCATCACGGTTTCAGAGAAATATCCCTTCAAAGATTGTTGTCTTTTAGCACTTTGGACTCTTAAAGGAAATCACTGGTCCAATGTAGCTCAGAGTGATTCAATGTATTTGGGTGCAAAAGAGGACTACACATAGTGTAAATGTACCCATCCAAACGTGTAATCCATTTGGTCGTAGGAGTTGCAGAATGAAAGTTGCACCACTTTGCAACTTTACACTGCTTGCATTTGACAACTTTTTCCTCAACTGAAAACTTGTCACCATAGGAAAATGCCTTCGAGATAGCAAAAACTGAGTGAATTTATTGTATAGTGTCTCAACACAATCCCATAGCCTCAAACCGAGAGTTGGTAAGCATCACGGTTTTCAAGAAATATCCCTTCAAAGATTGTTGTCTTTTAGCACTTTGGACTCTTAAGGGAATTCGTTAGTCCAATGTAGCTTGGATTGATTCAACGTATTTGGGTGGAAAAGAGGACCATGCCTAGCATAAACGTACCCATCCAGATGTGTTGGAATAGTCCATTTGGTCATACGAGTTGCAGAAAAAAAGTTGCACCACTTTGCAACTTTACATTGCTTGAATCTAACAACTCTTTCCTCAACTGAAAACTCATCACCATGGGAAAACATCTCTAAGATAGCAAAAATTGAGAGAGGTTATTGTAGAGGGCCCCAACATGATCCCATAGCCTCAGACTGAGAGTCTATAAGCATCATGGTTTTCGAGAAATAGCCCTTCAAAGATTGCTGCCTTTTAGCACTTTGGACTCTTAAGGGAAATCATCAGTCCAATGTTGTTTGGAGTTATTTAGTGTATTTGGGTGCAAAAGAGGACCATTCCTAGCGTAAATGTACTCATCCAGACATGTTGGAATAGTCTGTTTGGTCATATGAGTTGTAGAATGAAAGTTGCACCACTTTGCAACTTTACACTACTTGCATCTGACAACTTTTTCTTCAACTGAAAACTCGTCACCATGGGAAAACACCTCTGAGATATAAAAAAATGAGAGTGGTTATTAAAGAAGGTCCCAACACAATCGTGTAGCCTTAGAGAGTCTATAAGGATCACAATTTTAGGGTAATAGCCCGTCAAAGATTGCTACCTTTTTGCACTTTGGACTCTTAAGGGAAATCACCAGTCCAATGTAGCTCAGAGTGATTCGACGTGTTTGGGTGCAAAAGAGGACCATTCCTAATGTAAACGTACCCATATAGTATGCCTAGTTTGGTTAAAGATGCATTGTGGTTAGCAACATTCATTGTTGTGCATTACAATAATACAAATTGCATGTCGAAGGTCAAATAGCATGCATGTCATGGAGTTGTATTTGGTTTGTTTAATGGTAGTATCACACTCATTTGGTCTATTTAATAGTTGCATCATGGTTGAGTGATGTCTTAATTGTTGATCATGATTATTGTATAGATTTCACATGAACAATCTAATGAACGTGTATCTTGTTTAGTTATAAGGTCTTTGTTTGAAGGTTGCATCAAACCCCTATGGTTGAAAGATATTGATTCTTACTCAAGATGATTTTATACCTTTTACATGTTATTAATCTTGAATGAACATTGAGTGACATTGATTTTTATCAAGATGATTATATTACTTTCGAATGAACATTGTAACATGAAATGCATTTCATTAAGTTGTATCCATATTTCATTAAGTTTAACTTCTTTTGAAATAAAAATAAGTTGCCCACTTCATTACATGAGTTCAAAAAATAAAATAATGTCAAATGTAAATTCATTCAATAGAGCTTGAAAGCATGGTTATTCTCAAATTGAGTGTTTGATAAAAATATATTGGTAGACATGTATGAAAAATGTGGTACAACAGAAAAGGAAATGAATTGTTTGAAAAAACTCCTCAAAGAAATAGATGGATTACCAATTGTAATTCATAAGTTCTATTAAAATTTAATTTCATTAATCTATAGCATACATTATCAATCATAACTTTAAACCATTCTAAGATAATTATGCATTCCATTTTGAAAATTCAAAGTAGAAAGACAGGCACATGAGAAACAAATTAAATCGAATATCAATTCTTATATATCAAACTGTAGAATAACTATGTTTGTGCATATACAAATTTGGAATATGCCTACTCATAACAAGTTTTACAAAATGTGGCATATATGCCATCTCAAAATATATCAAACCCTAAATACATATCAATCTATATCATATCCTAATCTTGTGTTGGACCATCAAAATCGAGCCTCCTCGAAGAATTTAGTTACTCTGAAGTTTCCTGCACAATAACATTTCAAACCACAAATTAGATTAATTATGTGAATGGTTGACAAGATAGAGTAGTAAATAAAAAATTATATACCATCATTTATAAATTATGAATTTAACATAAAAATCAGTATATATGTACTATATTATATCAATAATGAAATTCTTGTTTACCTTAAGTCTTGCTCTCTTTTCTGGAAGACAGTCTACATATGATTGTCCCTTAGGATGATCTGGAGTCCTCGTATAAAGTAATGGTCTCACACTTGTCACAGTGCTAAGTCGAGCAGAGGACTATAGCAAATAAAATAAAAATGATACAAATTAACATATAATTGTTGACAAATAATCATATCTACTAAACACATATCTACTCCTATTAAATGTAAATATCTACAATATAAAATAAACACATACCTACTATGATGCTATGACACTAGATGGGCTCATAGTGGATGAATCAGCTAAGATGGTTTCCTATATAAAAAATGACAAGAATGTAACACAATGTGAATGCATATGCACATATAATTATAATGTCGAGAATAAAATAATATATACCTATTGTGCAAATTCATCCAATGGGTCAAACTCAGTCAACAAGGTTGTATAAGAATTAGGTTGCTACATAAAAAGACAAGATTACATTAGACTATTGATATACATGTAGTACATGTATTTAAATATAATAGATATCAAAAATTAACATCTAAAATAACTATTTAAATAATTTACTGTATACTGATTCTCTAGGGAAAATGAAATGGCAGTATGTGTAGCCTCTTGCACTTTTGACATTTGCTCCTTTGTCAATAACTGTTAAAAGTTCTAGCACATAAACATATATTAGTACAAATATCTCTCATAAAATATGAAAGAATTTACATAAAACACACTATGAAATTACTTTAAGTCTTACTGGTCCTCCCATATCATCCCTAGCAGTCGATGTCTCTCTAGCAAATGGTCCACTTCATGCTCTATGAACTACTACATCTAACATATCATGAACCTCATAGTTGAATGTGTCTATAGTGGACTGTTAGAGAGGTCCCAAACATAAATTGTTGCACATCATGCAATGATGAGGCACACAAATATGCCCCAAAAAGGATGGTGTACCTATGGGAGTTGATGTAGTAGGTGCACCACCATCATGCTAGAATGTATCAGGTGAAACACCATCATGATGGGATGCACCGTCAAATGGCTATGCAACATGATGGCTCTGTGTGACCAAATGATCACTCAATGAATGCAACACATAAATGCTCAAAGTCCCTACGTCTACAACAATCTCAGGGTAAGGTAGTGGAGTCAGGGCAGCAATAGGAAGAGGAGGATGAACTAGGGTAACTCGACGTACTCTAGGTCTATCCTGTGGCATCCCTCTACCAACATCCTAGAAATCTCACATGCCAAAGTAATTGTCATGTTTCCCTAGCACAAACTCAACATATAATTTTTGGAGAAAATATTGAGGGAAATCAAGATTGTTTTTAGGTGGTTTATCAAAAACCATCCACCAACATCACCAAAAATTATCTAATATTCCTCTATGGGTGTACCATTTAATTGAAAATTTTGGTTTTCGCACATTAATAGGTTGTCATGTTCTCTAATCAATGAATAACTGGGCTAATTGAGCTTTCTCAATATCAAGTGCCTTCACCTCATCATATGATAACCCATCAGCATAAATTTGTCTTTGTTCCTATTGCCATTGTGCAAATCTATTATGTTGAGTTGCCAAAGTTTCAACATTTGAAATGATTGTTTCCAAAGTGTTTTTCATGTCTAATAGCTCATCAAGTGTCTCATAGATTTGACATACCTTTCTTAATTGATCTATATTTCTATGAATATACTCGTGTATTGTTGGCACATTTTGATTTGGAAACAACAGTTGCGGTGAAGGAGGATTTGGAGGGTTTTCATTTTGTGCGGGGTTAGGGTTTTCATCTTATGCACAGTTAGGGTTTTCATATTGATCCATTTTAAACCTGTTAATTGATAAAAAAATTCAAAATTAACAATGATTTTAATGCAATAAAAAATCTATTAAATTTACCCTATTTTTGACTAAAATTCAAAAAAAAAAAATGTAAAATGAATATAAATTGAATAAAATTTGAAAAATCCAAACATACCATAGAAATTTGATAGATTTTGAGCAAAATGATCTTTGACGAATAAATATATGAGTTGCAAACTAAAAAAACCCACACACAAAGAGCTAAAATAAGGTCTCGGGTTTTTCTTTTTTAATTTATAACACAAGAAACAAATATCTGTTTCGCAATTTATAGTTTTTTTAACATATGGTTGGGCTCGAAAAACAACCATATTTAATTGGTGGCAGTTTTTTTGAAATGTATAATATAATATTTTATAATGACATTATATTATATTATATATATAATAGTGGGTGGTAGGGTGGGCGTCCCTCCAGGTTAGTGGAGGAGATGTGGCTGTTGTTGCCACGATGGCAGGATTGATGGGTGTTAGGCGGTTGTTTTGGGGTGACCATCCCGATGAGAGTATGAATTGGGTGGTATTTTCAAAGGTGTACGGGTGCTAGTTGGAGGCAGTATTGGTACCTCCTTCAATGCTTAGAATTTGGTGCATGTATCGCTTGTGGGATTTTCTCCCCATGGAAAGGACATTTAGCACATTTGGAGGAGTTCCATTTGCTTGAGGTGATGATAGCCTAGTGAATGGTGTTAGTATTTATTAATGGTTCGCATTATGGCCTATTCAAGGCTTATTTTTTTCTGATTGTGGGTGGTGGTTTTTAGCTTCCTTTTAATTGTGTGTATGTAGTGTATGGGTGACGATGGCAGGGCGTTCAAAATTCGTCATTGAAGTCATGGTGGATGGTTTGGTGAGATTTGGGGCGAACACTTCAATTTCTTTGTAGTCGAAGGCGAGGCAGACTTCCTTTAGGGAAATAATGGATCAAAGGTTGAAGCGTATACTACTCAACATTGATCCCTTGACCATCGTGGTTGTCAAGATGATTTTGGGCTTTGGGCATCTAGAAAATAAGGAGTATGGGAGGGATAATGTGCATGTTTCTTCACATTTTTTGGCCTCCCTCTTGGATAGCCAAGTTCCTAAGGCAAAGGCGAAGGAATTGTTGGTGAAGTTGTTTAGGAAAGATTTGGTGGAGGGGGTTGATGAGGTTCTTCATGCAGTGTGTGAAGGTAAGGGTATCACATGACCCTACGACCTGGAGCTTTTGCAGTGCACTGACAAGGCTGTGAAGATATATCCTTTTCTTTTGGACCTGCGTGGACTGGCCCTTATGCGTCATCAGATGATATTGGCAGTCATCGTGGAGTATTTGAAGAAATTTCTCAGGTTGATGGCAGTGGGTGGCATTAAATGGGTAAAGGATTTTGAGGCCTTTACGAAGGCCAATAGTTTCTTATGAGTATGTCTTTTTTTTGGGTTTTTTATACTAGTCTTTGTGGGTTTTGCATGACGACTCTAGTGAAGCTTGGTGGCACTCTGTTCGCATTGTTGGCATTCAAATGGCCAATTTTGCTTTGCATAGTGTATGGTTGACATTAGTAGCGGGGCTGGTTGGGTTGGGCATTTATTGGACTCCCAAGGGTGGGATTTCTTTGGTTTGGTGGTTTCTTGGCTGTAATTTTGTGGTTGAAATCTGATATCCCTGCTTAGCGGACGTTTGTAGTTTTTTTGTTAATATTAATATACTCATCTTGCGTATCAAAATACATATATATATATAATATTATAATACATATATTATAATATGATATAATATAATATAATATAATATTATATTATATTATTATAAAATAATGTATTATTATATAATAATATTATATTATATAATATGAGCTCTCAGGTTTTTTTAATTTATAACGTGTAGGAAACAGATATTCGTTTGCTGTTTTATATATTTTTTATATATGGTCAGCATTTTTTTTCAAATGTATAATATGAAAATATAATATATATTATTTAATTATAATATAATATATATAATATATATTATGTTATTTATAATATATATTATATTATAATATACTATAATATTTTATAATAATATTATATTATATTATATTTTAATATTATATTATATTTAATATTATAATATATTAAATATATTATGATATAATATTAAATTAATAAACATTAGTATAATGTTTTTTAATTTAATGTGTATATGACAAATATGTTAAAAACATATTATAATATATACAATAAAACAATTGGTCGAGGTCGGACCCAACAAAATTAAAAATTACAACTTAAACTAAATAGATATCCATTTTGGTTTGGCATTACCAAACCAAAACGAATTTTGTACTTGGGCCTACAAAAAGTCAAAGATGTGAATTTTGTGTTTTTGGGCGTGTTAAAAACACCTTTTTTCACATTGCCACTTTTTGGACCCCCATGATCTTGCATAAACCCTAAAGTATCGATAAATCATGGACTTGTTGGACTTCTAAATCAATCTCAAAATCAATGGTCAATTCATTCATCTTAAATTATTTAATCTTCTTTTCCATGCTAACATGGTATCATGACAGTCAACAAAAATCATAAATGCATCCATCCTACATCCACAAACCATTAGCATACATACATCATGCATAAGCATATCATATCATTTGCATATCATAAAGAATGGCATCATCATATGGGAAACATGAAAGAGAAAGCATATCCATCTCATTGCATGTCATGGAAAGATACTGAAAAAGAAGATAACACATCCATTGCATTGCATCCATATCATAAACATCACATCATAGATCATCTCATATCACATAGCATAAGTGAATAAATACATCCATCACATAAACATTTGCATCCATTGCATCCGTACATAATCATAACACATGAAATAAATACATCGCATCATAAATTTGCATTAGGTCATCTCATATATATATAAAAAATGAATGGAATGATACAAATATCAAAGTCAATGTGTGTAACTGTCATCAAAATTACACATACAAGAGGCTATAAAAAATGAGCCAATGAATGTATATACATATATAAATCAGGTTGTGTATCAAAATATATATGTCTACAAAATGGGGCAAGCTCTATCCCTTGCTATCCTTGTCACCATGTTTTAACTGATCCCCAAGCTACTTGACTGACAACTGCCCATCTAAAGCACTCAGCTGCACCTGACTCCTGTGCTCAAAATTTGGTTGCCTGTAGGTTGGGGGAACATCTCGATAATATAATGCTTGGTAGTATGAAGCCTCTATCATCACATATTGATACATCTATGTGGAAAAAATCTACCCCAGTGCAGTTACTGTGATAGCTTTTGGCTACTGCCTCTTGCCAGTCTCCTCGGCTAGGTAGATATATGTGTCATGTCGGAGCTAACGCTCATGGTCTCACTCCCTAGTTAGTGTTTGTACCTGCTACCTCAACTGGTCTCTCTCCACTATGAGAGTCTAAATTTGTGCATCCCGGGGATCTGGCCTCGGTGGTGGTTGTTGTGGTGCCTATTGTTGCTACTAAAGTGGCGGAGGTAGTGGTGGTGCCATTGGGACTTGTCCCACTACCCAGGCCTATCCATCCTATCCCCCTAGCCCCGTTCCTATCCTGCAGGGTGATCCTACTACCCTTAGTTTAGCTACCTATCTTGTCCTCTACCTTTGCCTGCCCCTCTCCCTCTCGACCTCCCTCAAGGAGGTACACCTATTGGATCTATAAGATGTAGAGGAGGAACGAACCATACGTTGTATACTGAAGTGGTTCGGGTATTTGTCTGTCCTTGGTCATAAACCAAAGGCCTAGCTATAAGCTTTTTGAACTTGTCAATCACCACTTGTGGATCAATTTGAGGACCCCATGTGGCCTCCCTGGAAATCCTTTCAAATGTAGCTATATAATCCTATGTTGGTGCATCATGCACCTCCCCAAACTATCACACCACCCGATCAGGAAAGTATCGCTCAATCATGGTATGCTCACGACCCTACATATATTGGGTCTGTCGAGCATAAAAGAGTTACTAGTGGTCATCATACCATGGTAGCATCTGAAGCCATGGTAATCATCTAAACACTGTCATATCATCAATGAATCTCCTCCAGTAAGGGATCTTGAACTAACCAATATGCTACAAGGTAATCTGCCCCCTGTATCTGAAGACCACAGGTTCGTTTGGGTCCACATTAGCCATATGAACTATCGATCTGAGCATGGTGATATGCTCCCATGCCCAAATGTGAAATAATGTAACACCTACTTCGATGCCTCTTCCTTTGCAATAGAAAAATTGGTGCATATCATGGTAGAGTGAGGCCAGCATCATTGGGCCCCACACGGACAGTGCCCTCATGTATATCACACAATGCCATGCCAATCCCTAACTAAGACTAATCCTCTACCCCTTCGGTCTGGGGCCACAATCCCTGAAATGAATGCTCTGACTATCAACTTGAATATCGTTGATTGTCCTCAGTACATCTCTAAATCAATCTTTGATTTCACCATGATGACACTCTCCTAGCGAAGCACCTCATGACATGCGTCATATCCTGAGTCAGTATCATAAATAACACAATATCTATGAATTAAAAGATGTAGTATCCTCCACACATCCTCCAATTTTATTGTGGCATTTCCAGTGGGTAGGTGAAAGGATGAGGTCTCATCGTGTCATCGGTTGCACAACACTTTCATCATCGCTAAATGTGTCCTCACTACAAGCATGTATGCAATAAACCAAAGCCTAATCTATCTAAGGTGCTCTTGTTGAATCTCATCCAAGTCATCCAATGCTGCAAGCAACCCGAGTTGATGCTCACACAACATCAATGGTTGGACAATTTCCTACATCCATGTAGTGCACAACATCAAAATTTGGCTAAAATCAACAAAGTTTGAAGCTTTTACTCACTTAACTGACAATTGTGTCGCTATTTACAATAGTGTTGCTATAATTATTTTTCCAAATAGTGTCACCCCTTTTCAAATTCATGGTGGCATCGCCATATTCAAGGGCATGTCTAAAATAAAAATAAAAATATGTAGAAGCATCACTAAATGCAATGGTGTCTCCCTACCTATTATCATGGAATCTAGTAGCGCTCGATCCACGGATAACCCCCCTACAAAACTTGTTCATTTCATAGGTTAGTGATGTTCAAGCACACAAAATGAGGTAATTTTCAATTCACCACAATATGCATTCCAATATCTCAAACAAATCGTTTGAGTGTCCTTCCCTGTCTGTTTTTCAAAGAGCTTCGAAACGAGCATCTTTGTTAAACTCTAGCTTTTGGGATTTGCAAAAATTGTCAAAAGTGTAGGAGCGCTGAAAATCAACGCCCCTACATGTTAAGTTTGTAATTTTCCACTAAGTCCCAAAAGTGCACAAGCGCTTAAATTTAGCGCTTGTGCAATTTGGTCAAGTCAATTTTGGTGCACAAGCATTGATTTTTAATGCTTGTGCACTTTTTGTCAACACTTAGCCATTTTGAGGCATGGGTGGTGATTTTTATCTTCAGTGCACTTTTCCCAGTTTCATGCCTTTAACTCACCTTAACTAATGCACAAATTATGTTGCATTTAATACACTCTTAAATTACTTTTAACTGATTTTAAGTTGGGCCGCCTTCATTCCATTCATTAGTCTCTCATGTCTCATTGAGTTTTCTTCCCTCTAACCACGAACCCGCGTTTGAGGATTGGTTGGTTGATTCGAGTTGGGATTTTAAAATTTCTTAGGTATTCCATTCTTATCTCCCTTCATCACCTTTCTCTTACTTCCATCCATTTTATTGCTTTGAGATTATCATTCTAAATTGTTAATATGTTTAACATAATTCGAGGTTTTTGTTATTTGTATTTTCAATCCATTTTACTTCCTCCTTTCGATTTTGACGCTTTTCTTTTGATTCGACCTACGACCCTTTATTATTTGAGTTGGGGTTTTTGAAATTGTTGAAAGTGCATTTTACATTGTTTGCTTCATTCCCTAGATTTCACGTTTTCTTCTCTTTCTCATTTGATGCCTTTTGTTCCTCTTCCATTTCGAGTTTTTCATCAAATGATAAGTGGCCAAAATTTGAGTGATAGGCATTTCAAGAGTTCATGCCATCATCCTCTAAGACTCACATATAATTCCCAAGCGGTGTTTTTAAGCACCATTACACTCAAGTTTTTCTCTAACTACAAATGCTCGAGCGGTGTTTTTGCCCGCCATTGCACTCATTTCTCACTAAGTCTAAGATCAAGTGTCAGGGCGTTGTTTTTCAGCGCCTTGACACATTTTGCAAACTTTCATGAAGGAAATATAAGGGCACAAATTTTCAGTGCCCTTACACCTAAAAACATCTCTAAAAGTGTAGGAGCGTTGATTTTTAGTGCTCCTACATTTGGCAGTTTTTTCCTTAAACTCTTCAAAATTGCTCCATTTTTGCTATGGGCCCTGTTTCTTCGCTCCCACATCATTTTTCATGCCTACTTGCTCATCTTGTGCTTGCTCAACATATTTTCTCACTTCATGCTTCCCAATGCTACTTTTTTGTCTAACATTTATTGATTCACCATCTTTGTAGTTTCTCTCCAGATCTCGTCAAGGGATCCTCAAGGTGACATCTTTTGATCTAGTTACTTTTAGATGACAACCAAGAAGCCTCCATTGTCTTCTAAGGCTAAAGGAAAAATGAAATACAAGTACCAAGGTGTCTATCCACCTACAGTGGTGATTTCAAAGGTGGGTGAAATAAAGGACACCAAGTTTGGTCATCAAGACCTTGTTGATTTCATAAAAAGGACTAAGCAAAATCCTCTTGAAGACTCCCTAAGAGACATTGTACACAACAATCTACATTTGGTGTCCACATTCCCAACCTCTACACACAATACAGAGTTCATCCTCTAATTTGCATCCCATTACATCAAGGAAAGCAGAAGTGTGATAGATTCCTCTAGACGGGAGATGATGAGGCTCGACCTTGATTTCTTTAACATTGTTTTCAGAGTCCCACAAATGGAAAAACACAGTGAAATTTCAATGCAACAAGCGCAGGAAGTCTATGACTCAGATCCCAATAAGGCTAAGAACTTTATTAATTGTCAGGGGTTGAAAGAACCTAGGCATACTATCTCAAGATGGCCGAAGGGGCTTCCGCGAAGTGACTTCAAAGAAGATTCTAGGGACATGTAACACTCTTGAGCAGAGTTAAGGGATTACCTGAATCATCTCATTTTTTAGGAGTGGATGTATGAGTACATTCAGATCATAAGAAGATAGAAGGCTCATATTGATTAGGGAAAACATAGTGATGAAATCCATGAACAACTAATAAATGTGCCAACCACTTTGAAGTTCTCTATGACTTCTTATCTAGTGTATGTTGCAACTGTGATGAGGCAATTCCAAGGTTTATCCACAAAGGGGAATCGGAACTGTGTACCCATGTACAAGTATTTCTATCAACTAGAGTAAAAGGAAAGCCTTCACCAGTTTAGGAGGGTCACCGATGCTTTCTTTGTGCCTCTGCTTTTTAGTTTTGACCCAACTCTTGAGAAGAAGAGAGTGTCTGACGAGGCCTACAAAGTGGTGAGTAAATTCAAATGCATATTATTAAAATTTCCAACTTTCACTTACATGAGGGTATGATGTTACACTAGGTGCCCTTACATGTTGCCACAGTATCCCCCAGACAAGTGGATACTCATGGATTTATGTAGATAGCTAATTTCATTTCACAAAGAATGAATGAGTATTAAAAAACTAGGATTCATGTTTCCATTGGCGATTGGTAGATATACCATCAAGAGTGTGCAAAAATCCAAATCAGTCTATGCATAAATGTAGGTCATGAAAATAAGGACCTATAGATACATATTTGACTTTGATTACTGGAATGTAAAAAAATAAGTTGGAAAAGGGTCATAAGCACAAGTACTGCTTTGAGGACATGTGGACTAATTAGAGAGATGAAGAGGCTATCCAAAAAATAGATTAATGTAGATTAACCATGCAACATATTAGGTATCTTGGTGTTGTTGACCTACCAGAGGCTTTCACAGACCCTGGTGACATCATGAACATTGCTTATGATGAACATGAAATCTCCAAAAGACCTTTGCTTGCAATCCAATGGTCCAAGAAGGAAAGTGTCTCCATCAAAGAGAGGCTTGCTCACATATTGGCTAACATTACAAAGTAGTTGCACAAACATGGCTTCAAGATGAAAGCCTTTAGGACAGAGTCAAAAGGAGAGGAACCTGGAGCAGAAGCCAGCCAACAACAAGAACTCCACAGAAAGATAAACATGTGGCTATTCCCACTTCTTCTTGAAGAGGCCCTGGGATTAAGTTCACTATTGGAAAGAAGGATACACAGGAAGCCCAAGAAGAAGAGGCCATATAATTTGAACCATCTCACTCCAAAGGAAAAGGACCTATTTCCAAAGAGGTAGATTCTGGAGAAGAAGAAAATTCAAGCAACAAATCTGCTGAAGAAGAAGATTCTGAAGAAGTAGACTCTGATGAGGAAGAAGATTCCGTAGGAGGAAAAGAGTCTGATGATTAAGAAGGTGATCAAGAAGAAGAGCAAGAGGGTGATAAACAGGAAGTCGGGCATGATGAATAACAAACTATATATCTACATGAGAATGTAGTCGAAGATCTTCCCCAGACATCATCACCCGTAACTTCAAACATTCCTCACACACCTCCTAATCCAAACACTCCTCCACCACATTTTTCTACACCACCTCTACCTACATCTATAATACCCACAATGGACATTTCACAACCCCCTTGTAGCATCAACTGTACTTGATACTCCTCCATCAGTTTCAAATATACAAATGGTTGATATTTTGTTGATCCCTCCATCATCCATTCCCAGCTTGTCATCTCCATCCTATGATATCGCTTCAAAATCTGAATTCAACACGTTCATGAATGAATGCTTGCATGGTCAACTCAATGTGTAGTCTACTGGAGCAGTTATGATAGACACTATCCCAATTGTCACTAAACCTGTCATTTCTTTAGAAGCAAGTCTACAGAGCTTGATAAGGAAGAAAGTATCCTTTCCCAAGAGCTCAAAGAAATGTAAAAATTCCTATTATTGTGGTCACAAATGAAAAAGGAAAAGCTCAAAAAATTAGTGGAATTTGGGGTGATTTTTGACAAGGAAAAATATGTAGAAATAAGAGAATCACTTAAACACCGTATCCATGTAATCAAGTCTCTTATAGAAGATCTCCACCAAGTGTTGGAAGATGTCAAAGGGCATCCTTGAAAAAGGAATTAAGGAGTTACCAGGACAACTCCTTGAAGAAAACCGTATCTTCCTCCTAGCCACTGAACTTTCTGAGATCTTCAAAGAAGCCATCATGAAGCAAGTAGAGAGTGCAAACTTTTTAAAGACCTCTATGCATGTTATTTGTGATACACGACTCACTCTTGATAACCTCAAGACACATCTTGATAGGGGAAAAAATGTTCACTTGTCCGCCATGAGATCAATCACCAAAATTCACACCATTGTGGATTACACTGTTGGTCCAGATGAGGCATTTGTACTGGAGACAAGAAAGAGATATGAAGACTTTTGTGCCCAAAGCAAGGAAACATGAAGCTTCTTGATCTCCAGTGTTGAATATTTTGATACTTTCCTTTATGCATCTTGTAAATAGTTTTTGACATCTTAAATGTCTTTTCTGCTAATGTAATTACACTATAAATCTAAGATGTAGTTTCACGAAGATGGATTACATTTTGAATTGGTCAAAGTTAGGTGAGATTTTCTTAAATTAGCTCACCTAAATTTCCTAATTTTACTCAACTATTTTCCTAGATTTACTCTTCCCTCTCTTTTATAAATAAGAGGGATTTCTATTGTAATCTTGACCGTTAGTATTTTGCAATGAAGTGTTTCCCTTTTTGAAGCAGATTTGTGAAACTTTGTGTTCATGTTTGTGAATGAAAAATCTGATCAATAAAGAAGAGAATTGCATACTAGACTTTGTGTTGGAATCGATAATCTTGTGGATTGATCTTATTGGTAGTGGTTAGTAGATGAGATCTGAAGGGCTTCAAGTAAATTTATGTAAACTTTGGTTACATTCTTTATTTGAATTTACATTTATGTTTGGATACTATTGTTGAATGATCTACAAGACTTTGTGCTTGTAATCGTTCATGTTATTTGAGGAATTATTGTATCTAAGAAGAGTTTGTGCTTCTAATACAACAAACATTATGATTCTCATAGATCCATTGTTGAAAAGCTATAGAATGAATTTGTGCCTTCGTGAGCTTTTCTCTCTTTCTTTTATTGTTATTATTATCATACCTAGTATCTTTGCACTTTGTTTTGACAAGATAGAGGTATTGGCATTACTACTTATTTTTAGTTTAAAGTTATTTTGAATTAGAATTAGCAACTGTGAAGCATTGTAAAGCATCTTCTCTGAAAAAGAGAGAAGCATGAATGTGACACACCCCCCCATTTTGTAAGTGTAGTGTACATTTTATAAATACTTAATTAGTTTTCCCTTAGCTTCTATTAGCATTAAGAAGGGCGCTTGCTCTTTCTAAGAGGAGAGATTATATCTCACATAATTGTGGTTGAAGTCTAGGTTGTGTAATCTATTGAAAAGATTACATAATTTTCACCCAACAGTTTTTTGGTGACTCCCCTGGGGAATGAATCATGCAATCTAAGCCTCATTATTTTGATTGAAGTGAATAAGCTTTCTAGTTTCTTATTGTTCTCTCATATATTATTATTATTGATCTCCATCTTGTTTAGATCTACATTTTGGCATACCAAATATATACACGAGGATTGCGGGCTCAAGGAGTAGCAGATCCACTTTTTGAAAGGTTGTTGCAATGTAATTTTTCATTCACTCCTCTGCAAGTTAGCTCATATTTGCAATGTGTTGTGAGCTACCCTCCACAAAACCAAAGATCTCTTCCAAGTGTTTGTTCTTTTTACCATAGGCATCCAATTCAGGTACCTGTTGTGCAACTAGTCATTGACACACCACCTGCAAGACTGTGGGGAAATTCCTTTGGTCCCCTCCATTTGGCCACACCTCTACATGAGCTTCCAAGTGTTTCAAGAAAGCATCTACCGAAGTTCTTAGGTGATGGAAAACAACATCCTAATGAATATATTTTGACCTTCTACATCATTTGTGGTATTCTTGGCATAGAGCATGAAGATGTTTCTACAAGATTGTTCATCGAATCCCTTCAAGGGGTTGCAACCAAATGGTTCTATACTCATCTAAATGCTTCAGTCACCAATTGGGCCACTCTTCACACAAAGTTTGAAGAAATATTCAAACTTGTTGAAGATTCACACAGTTTGTTGGCGCAACTCACAACCATGTGGAAAGAGGCTCATGAACCCATTCGCGAGTTCATAGATAAGTTCAACAAGTTGGTGATGTGGATCCAAAATGATGCAAGACCAACGAATCATAACCTGAAGTGCTTATTCATCAACACACAACTCCCCAAAGTAAGTTTCTTCTTACATAGGGAAAATCTCGCTAATGTTGAAGCAGCTCAACAATTGGCCACCAGTCTTGAAGATGATATGACCCTTGTTGGAGAAATAAGGATGAGCACCAACACCAAAAAAAGGATATAGGCATCAGGGTCTTCAACATCTAATGTTAATGCCCCAAGCAGCAGTTCCAACTTTGTCAATCCCATGGTCCAAAGGCTGGAAAATGAAATATTAGCTTTCAAAAAGCAAGTTTATAACAACAATAATACCTACAAGGATGTCCCAAAGAGGACTTTTCCCAATTATGCTAGCAATAGAAATCAAAATCATCTCCCAACACCCCTAGGAAGGCTTGCTTTGGAAGCCCCACCTGCTAATAATGCAGCGGGATACTATGAGGTTGAACAAGATGACTATGCATAGCCAAATTATCCTGAAGAAGAAAATGTTGATTTGTTCCAAGATGAAGAAATGGAATCGGTTGGAGACTCCAAGATTGGCTACTTGCAAATGGTGGATGAAGATGATGAAGATGAATTAGTGATAGACACTTATGTTGTTTTTACACGACATCAACATAATCAACTTGATAAAGCTCAAGCTATTGCTCCACCAACAAAGGAGAAGCCACTAGTTACAATTGCCAAAAGAGGGTCTCCTCTCCCTTGGCAACCCAAGAAAGCAACAAACCCAAAATTAAGTGCACCTCATCCTCCATCATCAACTCCTGTTGTTCCTAAAGCCAATCCTCCAGTTCCAAAGACCAGTGTGCCTTTAATCAAACCAATCAGTGAAGTTACTACTTCTAGCTTACAAAATTCTTTCCAGGATTTTGACATTATCGACCATGCCAAGAAAACCAAGGTCTAGATGGTTGAGGTTGAGTACGTCAAAGCCAATCCCAACCAATTTGACATGCTTTTCAAGTTCGTCAAAGACAAAGGAATTGACCCAAGTTAGGATACGCCTCTTGATGTTCTTGTTACTCCTAAGCCCAAAATGCCACAGAGTAACCTTGTGTCCAACCCTCCAACAACCTCCAGATGCATTGATTTTTTCTTCATCTCCCTACTTTTCAATGGCTTTAAACTAAGTAATTGTGTTATAGATTCTAGTGCATCTGACAATGTGATGCCCGCCAAGGTAGCTACTGCCTTAGGCTTGGATCTAACCAAAACCTTCAACCGTTGTTTCTCCATGGAGAACAAACAAGTGCCCTTGATCAGCCAAATCAAAGATGCACAGTATGCATTTGCTGTGTACCCAGAGAAGAAGATAAAAAAGATGATTCTTGTAGCCGATGTATCAACATCTTACGAAATCCTCCTTGGACGTAATTTCTATAAGGATGTTGGAGGAGAATTAAGCATGGAAATGTCTGAAGCCATAATATTGATGAAAGGCACGATAGAAAAATTGGTTCTTGAAAAAGAGTCAAAGTTTTTAGTAACCCAATTAGACCACCCAAGAGCTCAGATCCTATTTGAGTCTTCAAGCGTGGGAACTTACTATCTGCAAATAGAAGAGGTTGGTGAATCTTCAACCAGACACGAGTTGGAGAATGATGATTCTTCCTCAACAACAAATGAGTCATCATCAGGTGATTTGTCTATCTTTGATCATGAAACTTCATCAGATGATGAATCTTCAAATTTTAATACTGCTAGTCTTGGTGACCCAAACAATGTTTGGTTGCTTGAGTTCAATGGTAGTTGTTCTTCCGCCAGTTCTAGAGTAGGAATAGTTCTCATTTCCCCCACAGGAAATTTTTTTCCCTTTTCTTTCAAATTATAGTTTGACAACACTAATAACACTGCCGAATATGAAGCTCTGTTATTAGGAATGCAAGTTGCCCAACAAAAAGGTATCAAAAATTTGCATGCTTAGGGTGATGTTGAGTTGATAGTATGTTAGGTAAGAAAAAATGACAGACTCAGGCATTATTGCAATCTCATTTGGGATAGCATTGAAGAATTTGAGGCCTTTGATATATTTGTAGTTCTAAGGGAATACAACGACAGAGTTGATTCCTTAGAAATTTCAGCTACACTCATGGTACTGCATAAAGACTTTCAAGGTTCCACCTATACCATTGAGTTGGTATTTCGCCCCAACATTCCTGATAATTCAGAGAACTGGTAGATTTTCAATGATGATCATCAAATTGTTTCCTTTTTGAAGAAGGTAGAAAATTTTGATGAATTGTACTTTGAAGGAAGTGATTATCCACATCGAGAATCTATTTTTGATATGGATCTAGTTACGGGTGAAGAATACTTGCAACTCAAAGGGAATAAAAATCCCAAGGGATTAGTATCTCTAGAGAAAATTTTTGATAAGCATGATCACTATGTGAAGAAGCAACTCTTGGACTTTGATTCATCTAATGAAGTTGAACAGATCAACTTAGGAGCGAAGCAAATCCCAAGATGGTGAACATCAGTAAGTGTTGTACGGTCAAAGAAAGGAAACAATTTTTCCAATTGTTACAAGAGTATATGGATGTATTAGCAATATTCCTATGAAGATATGAAATATTTTTGGACAAAGGAAATGCAACAAGATATTCCCCTTAAAGTTGGAGCATTTCCTTATAAACAAAAGAAAAGGCAATACAACCCAAAGATTTTTGGAATGATTCTTGCGGAAGTTCAAAAAATGTTGAATGCCTGAATAATATTTCCTATTCATCATTCAACGTGGATAGAAAATATTGTTCCCATTCACAAGAAAAATGGTGAGATCCATATTTGTGTGGATTTCAAAAATCTCAACCAACTATCACTTAAAGATAATTAACCTCTTCCAGTGATGGACCAAGTTCTACAAAACATGACCAGAGCCAAAATTCTCTCCATGCTAGATGGTTTCTCTAGTTACAATCAGATTGAAGTTAATTCAAGTGATCAGCACAAGACAACCTTCACAACGCCATGGGGTACCTTTGCGTATCGTAGGATGCCTTTTGGTTTGATCAATGTTGGCGCCGTGTTCCAATGTGCTATGGACTTGGATTTTTGGGATGTGATGGGTAAGTTTATTGTGGTATATGTTGATGATCTCATGGATTATTCTAAAAAGTGTCATGAACATCCTTATCACCTAAGGAAAGTTTTGGAAAGATGCAGACAACATGGTATTTCCTTAAACCCCAAAAAAATAATTTTTGGAGTTACAAAAGGAAAACTTATTGGTCACGTGGTGTCCATAGAAGGAATCAAGATTGAATCGGAAAGAGTCTATAGTATCAAATCACTTACCCTACCGTCAAGTAAGAAGGTTGTCCATTCCTTCTTTCGCAAGGTAAAATTTCTGCGAAGGTTCCTTCCAGACTTTGCAGAGAAGACTCATCATATTGTAAATATGATGAAAGGTAATACCACTTTTCATTGGATGGCAGAAGGGAAAGTTGCATTCTATGACATCAAGGATTCCATTTCTCATGTGCCAGTGTTAGTGTGCCCTAACTACACCAAAGAATTCATCATGTATAGTTATGCTTTTGAGCATACACTTTCAGCGATTCTGGTGCAAGAGAACAATAAGGGTTTTGAATCTCCCATTGCATTCATGAGCTGCCCTCTAAAGAACTATGAATTGAAATATTCTCAGATGGAAAAACATGCTTTCACTATGGTCAAATTTTTTAAACATTTTTGGTTCTACATTTTGAATAGCCATGTCAAAGTTCTAGTCCTAGATTTAGCCGTCAAGTCTATCTTAACACAACAGGAGTTTGGAATGAAAAGAGGAAATTAGATTGCCAAGATTCAGGAAAATGACATGGAAATAAAACCTACCAAGTTGATACGTGGGCGTGGACTATGTCAACTTATCATTGAAAATAATCCTAATGCAAAAATTTCAAAAAATGAAGAAGTTTCAAAAAATGAAGAGGTAGATTCAAGTGAACTCCCAATGGTGTTGTTCATCAGCACCACCGACGAATAGTATTCCAACATCGCTCATTTCCTCACTTATGGGGAATGTCTCAATAATTTTACTTCAAAGGAGAAGAGAACCATTGAGGTAAAATCCACAAACTTTGTCTTATGGGACAATGGCTTGTACAAGCGTGTTGTGTATGGGACTTTTCTATGATGTGTTGATAATGAACAACAACAAAGATTGTTGAATTCATACCATGAATTGGCATGTGGAGGAAATTTCTCTGTGCCAATGATTGTTCACAATATTTTGATAGTGAAGTAATATTGGCCCAGACTCTTTCAAGATGTGTACTCTTGGGTGCATAAGTGTGAGTTGTGTCAACAACTCGTTGGTAAGCCTAAGTTGGCGGCTTTGCCATTGAAACCCATTGTTATTGAGGAACCTTTCCAGCAGTGGGGAATTGACTTCATCAGTGCATTTAATCCATCATCAAGTGTAGGAAACACCTACATCCTAATTGTGACTGATTATTTCACCAAGTGGGTGGAAGTAATTCTAACTAAGCATGCTACTTTTGAAGTGGTGTGTAGTTTCTTAAAAGAAAACATTATTTCCAGGTTCGGCGTGTCGAAATTTTTTTTTGTTGACAACGCTTCTGCCTTGAAGTCAAATGAGATCACTGAGTTTTATTTTGAACAAGGCGACTATTATCCACAAGATAATGGTTAGGTAGAATCAAGCAAAAAAAATATGGTGACTATCATCCACAAGTTGGTGGACGAGAATCAACGTTTGTGGCATAAAGCTTTGTATGACACTTTGTGGGTAGATAGGATAACTCCAAAGTGGGTGATTGGTATGTCTACCTTTCAACTCTTGTACGGGTTGAATGTCAAGATTCCCATAACCTTGGAACTTCTAGCCCTCAAATTGGCTAAGGCCATTAAGGATGAGATTTTTGATAACTCTGTTGATAAGCATGTGATGTGTCTCTTTGAATTGGAAAAGAAGTGAGTTCAAGTGGTTGACCACATTGCAGAACACCAGGACCAAGTAAAGAATCTTTTTGACAAGAAGGCCAAGTCTCAATATTTTCAAATCAGTGATCCTGTTCTCCTATGGGACAAATGAAGAGAACCAAAGGGTATGCACGAAAAATTTGATTCACTGTGGATAGGACCTTTCAAAGTTCACTAGCTACATAGTGAGAATAGTTTCCTATTAGCATATGGAGAAGGAACGCCATTTTCCCTTCCTCACAGCAGGAAACATCTCAAACACTTTACATAGTAAAGTAACAGGTGTTCAAATGTAAATATTTTTATTTTTAGTCCTTTGTGTCTTTTTGTTTTAAAGTTGTGTTGTCATCGTTGCCTGACTCCAAGTCCAATGGATGGATAAAGGCACTTGAATTCTGGAGTTCTTCTCCCTTCCTTCATTTCAAAGAATGGTTAAAGTAAGATCCCCAACAGGAGCCAACTGTTATCATGGAATCTAGCAGTGCTCGATCCATGGATAACCCCCCTATGTAACTTGTTCGTTTCATAGGTTCATGATGTTCAACCATGCAAAACAAGGTAATTTTCAATCCACCTTGATATGTGTTCCATAATCTCAAATAGTTCATTTGAATGTCCTTCCCCGTCCATTTTTGAAGAGCTTCAAAATGAGCATATTCATTAAACTCTAGCTTTTGAGATTTGCGAAAATTGTCAAAAGTGTAGGAGCATTAAAAATCAATGCCCCTACATGTGAAGTCATGTTAAGTTTGTAATTTTTCACTAATTCCCAAAAGTGCAAAAGCGCTAAAATTCAGCACTTGCGCATTTTGGTCAAGTCAATTTTTGGTGCACAAGCATTGATTTTTAGCGCTTGTGCACTTTTTGTCAACACTTACCCATTTTGAGGCATGGACAGTGACTTTTGTCTTCAGTGCACTTTTCCTAGTTTTGTGCCTTTTAACCCACCTTAACTAATGCATGACTTGTGTTGCATTTAATACACTCTTAAATCACTTTTATGTGATTTTAAGTTGGGTCGCCCTCATTCCATTCATTAGTCTCTCATGTCTCATTGAGTTTTCTTCCCTCTAACCATGAACCCACATTTGAGGATTGGTTGGTCGATTCGAGTTGGGATTTTCACATTTCTTCATAGGTATGCCATTTTTATCTCCCTTCATTTCCTTTCTCCTACTTTCATTCATTTTATTGCTCTAAAATTATTGTTCTAAATTGTTAATATGTTTAACATAATTCAGGGTTTTTGTTCTTTGTATTTTCGATCCATTTTACTTCCTCCTTTGAATTTTGAGCCTTTTCTTTTGAGTCAACCTATGACCCTTTATTAATCGAGCTGGGTTTTTTGAAATTGTTGAAAGTGTGTTTTACATTGTTTGCTTTGTGCCCTAGATTTCATGTTTTCTTCTCTTTCTCATTTGATGCCTTTTGTTCCTCTTCCATTTCGAGTTTTTCATTAAATGATAAGCACCCAAAATTTGAGTGATAGGCATTTCAAGAGTTTGTACCATTATCTTCTAAGACTCACACACAATTCCCAAGTGGTTTTTTTAAGTACCATTACACTCAAGTTTTTCTCTAACTCCAAATGCTCGAGCAGTGTTTTTTCCCGCCATTACACTCATTTCTCACTAAGTATGAGATCAAGTGTTAGGGCGTTGTTTTTTAGTGCCTTGACACATTTTGAAAAATTTCATGAAGGACATGTAAGGGTGCTGACTTTCAGCGCCCTTATACTAGAAAACATCTCTCTAAGTGTAGGAGCATTGATTTTCAACACTCCTACACATTTGGCAAGTTTTGCCTTTGACTCTTCAAAATTGCTCCATTTTCGCTCTGGACCTTGTTTCTTTGCTCCCGCATTATTTTTTGTGCCTATTTGCTCATCTTGTACTTTCTCAACATCGTTGCTTGCTTCATGCTTCCTAATTTTGGTTTTTCATCTAACATTTGTTGATTCACCATCTTTGTAGTTTCTCTCCAGATCTCGTCATGGGATCCTCAAGGTGACATATTTTGATCTAGTTACTTCTAGATGGCAGCCAAGAAACCTCCATCATATTCTAAGGCTAAATGAAAAATGGAATAAAAGTACCAAGGTGTCTATCCACCTATAGTGGTGATTTCAAAGGAGGAAAAAATAAAGGATACCGAGGTTGGTCATCAAGACCTTGTTGATTTCGTAAAAAGGACTGAGAAAAAGCCTCTTGAAGACTCCCTGAGAGCCATTGTACACAACAATCTACATCTGGTGTCCACATTCCCAAGTTCTATACACAATACAAAGTTCATCCTCCAAGTTACATCCCATTACATCAAGGAAAGAAAAAGTGTGATAGATTCCTTTGGACAGGAGATGATGAGGTTTGACCTTGAGTTTTTTGACATTGTTTTCAAATGGAAAAATACACAAAAATTCTAATGCAACAAGCGTAGGAAGTCTATGACTCATATTCAAATAAGGCTAAGAACTTGATTAATAGTCATTGGTTGAAAGAACCCAGGCATACTATCTCAAGATGGCCGAAGGGGCTTCTACGAAGTGACTTCAAAGAAGATGCTAGGGACATGATAACACTCTTGAGTGGAGTTAAAGGATTGTCTGAATCATCTCATTTTCAGGAGTAGATGTATGAGTACATTTAGATCATAAGAAGATAGAAGGCTCATATTGATTGGGGAAAATAGATCTGTGATGAAATCCATGAGCAACTAATAAATGTGCTAACCACTTTGAAGTTCTATATGACTTCTTATCTGGTGTATGTTGTAGTCATGATGAGGCAATTCCAAGGTTCATCTACAAAGGGGAACCAACACTGTGTACCCATGTACAAGTATTTCTATCAACTAGAGCTGAAGGAAAGCCTTCACCATTTCAGGAGGGTCATTGATGCTTTCTTTGTGCCTCTGCTTTTCAGTTTTGACCCAACTCTTGAGAAGAAGAGAGCGAGGCCTACAAAGTGGTGAGTAGAGTCAGATGCATATTCTTACAATTTCCAACTTTCACTTACATGAGGGCAGGATGTTACACTAGGTGTCCTTACATGTTTCCCAGATATCCCTCAAACAAGTGGATACTCATGGAGTTATGCAGACAACTAATTTTAGTTCACAAAGAATGTATGAGGATTCACAAACCAGGATTCAAGTTTCCACTGACGATTGGTAGATATACCATCAAGAGTGTGCAAAAATCCAAATCGATCTATGTAGAAATGCAGGTCATGACAATAAGGACCTATAGATACAGATTTGACTTTGAGTACTGGAATGTAAAAGAGAAGTTGAAAAAGGGTCACAAACACAAGTACCACTTTGAGGACATGTGGGCTGATTGCAAAGATGAAGAGGCTATCCAGAAAATGGATTATTGCAGATTAAAAATGCAGCAAATCAAGGATCTTGGTGTTGCTGACCTACTAGAGGGTTTCATAGACCCTGGTGACATCATGAACGCTTCTTACGATGAACATAAAATTTCCAAAAGACCTTTGTCTGCAATCCAATGGTCCAAGAAGGAAAGTGTCTCACTTAGAGAGAGGCTTGCTCCCATATTGGCTAACATTGCAAAGTGGTCGCACAAACATGGCTTTGAGATGAAAGCCTTCAAGACAGAGTCAGAAGGAGAGGAACCTAGAGTAGAAGCCAACCAACAATAGGAACTTTGCACGAAAGATAAACATGCGGCTATTCCCACTTCTTCTCAAAGAGTCTCTAGGATTAAGTTCACTATTTGAAAGAAAGATACATGGGTAGCCCAAGAAGAAGAGGCCACAGAATCTGAACCATCTCACTCCAAAGGAAAAGGACCTATTTCCAAAGAGGTAGATTCCAGAGAAGAAGAAAATTCAAGTGATGAATCTACTGAAGAAGCAAACTCTGATGAGGAAGAGTATTCCATAGGAGGAAAAGAGTCTGAAGATCAAGAAGGTGATCAAGAAGAAGATCAAGAGGGTGATAAATAGGAACTCGAGCATGATGAAGAACAAACAATATCTCCACATGAGAATGTAGTCGAAGATCTTACCCAAACATCATCGCCCGTAACTTCAAACATTCCTCACACACCTAATCCAAACACTCCTCCACCACCTTTTCCTACATTACCTTTACCTACATCTACAATTCCCGCAATGGACATTTCACAACCCCATGTAGCATCAACTTTACTTAATACTTCTCCAGCAGTTTCAAATATACAAACGGTTGATATATTGTCAAGCCCCCCATCATCCATGCCTATCCTATCATCTCCATCCTATGATATCACTTCAGAAGCTAAATTCAACAAGTTCATGAATGAATCGTTGCATGGTCAACTCAATGTGTTGTCTACTGGAGTAGTTATGATAGACACTACCCCAATTTTCACTATACCAGTCATTTATTTAGAAGCTGCAATGAAAAAAGAGTTGTCAGTTAGCCAAGAAGCTCACACCTCCTATCTTCCCCCTTGGTTGGTATCTCAAGTATCGAATCAGAAAAAGAAAATGATCTCTCCAGAAGAGCTTGATCTTGAAGAGATAGTCCCTCCAAAATCCAAGGGGAAGAAAAAGGAAAAAGTGCATTCACAACTTCATTTTGATAAGGTTGGTCATAAGTATGCAAAGATTGGTATACCTCCTTAAGAGGAAGGAGATGTAAATATGGAGGACTACACTGTAACAAGATTCTAGCTTGGCAAGGTCACAAATCAAAGTGCAAAGGTAGATGCACAAGTAATTTTGGATGCATTGTCAAGAAGGCTTGACAAAATGTAGCAAGCTCGAAACATGTACAAATAGAAGGCAGAGTATTATGCCACTATTTTAAGGAGACTTGTAGGATCTTCAAGTAATGCACAACCTTTGGCAATAATAAGCGATGAGGACCCAACTGTGAAGAAAGTTGAGAAGTTTTCCTCTGAAGGAAAAGTGTTATATGATTTTATTAATGAAATTGTAGAACATGGTTCCCAAATTATAATTGTTGCAGATGAAAAATCTACCCAGATAGCCAAGCTCAAAACAAAGCTTGATAAGGAAGAAAGTTTGCTTTCCCAAGAACACAAAGAAATGGAAAAATACTTGTTATTGTGGTCACAAATGAAACATGCAAAGCTCAACAAATTGGTGGAATTTGGGGTGATTCCTGACAAGGAAAAATATGTAGAAGTAAGAGAATCACTTAAACACCGTATCCAAGTAATCAAGTCTCTTACAAAAGATCTTTACTAAGTGCAGGAAGATGTCGAAGGGCATCATGATATCCTTGAAAAAGGAATTAAGGAGTTACTAGGACATCTCCTTGAAGAAAATCGTATCTTCCTCCCGACCACTGAACTTTTTGAGATCAAATAAGCCATCATGAAGCAAGTAGAGAGTGTAGACTTTTCAAAGACCTCTATGCATGTTATTTATGATACACAACTCACTCTTGATAACCTCAAGATGCATCTTGACATGTGAAAAAAGTTTCACTCATCCACCATGAGATCAATCACCAAAATTCACACCATTGTGAATTACATTGTTGGTCTAGATGAGGCGTTTGTACTGGAGACAAGAAAGAGATATGAAGACTTTCATGCCCAAAGCAAGGAAACATGAAGCTTCTTGATCTCCAATGTTGAATATTTTGATGCTTCCCTTTATGCATCTTGTAAATAGTTTTTGACATCTTAAATTTCTTTTCTACTAATGTAATTACACTAAAAATTTGAGATGTAGTTTCACGAAGATAGATTACATTTTGACTTAGTCAAAGTTAGGTGATATTTTCCTAAATTAGCTCACCTAAATTTCCTAATTTTATTGAACTGTTTCCTATATTTACTCTTCCCCCTCTTTTATAAATAAGAGGGATTTCTATTGTAATCTTGACCTTTAGTATTTTGCAACAAAGTGTTGCCCTTTTTGAAGTAGATTTTTGAAACTTTGTGTTCATGTTTGTGAATGAAAAATCTGATCAATAAAGAAGAGAATTGCATACCATACTTTGCATTAGAATCGATAATCTTATAGATTGATCTTATTGGTAGTGGTTAGTAGATGAGATCTGAAGGGCTTTAATTAAATTTATGTAAACTTTGTGTTACATTCTTTATTTGAATTTACATTTATGTTTGGATACTATTGTTGAATGATCTACAAGACTTTGTTCTTGTAATCATTCATGTTGTTCAAGGAATTGTTGTATCTAAGAAGAGTTTGTGCTTCTAATACAACAAACGCTATTATTCTCACAGATCCATCATTGAAAAGCTACGGAATGAATTTGTGCCTTCGTGAGATTTTCTCTCTTTCTTTTATTGTTATTATTATCATACCTGGTATCTCTACTCTTTGCTTTGATAAGATAGAGGTATTGGAATTACTGCTTGTTTTTATTTTGAAGTTATTTTGAATCAGAACTATCAACTATGAAGCATTGTAAAACATCTTCTCTAAAAAAAGAGAGAAGCATGAATGTGACACACACCCCCCATTTCGTAAGTGTAGTGTACATTTTGTAAATACTTAATTAGTTTTACCTTAGATTCTATTAGTAGTAAGAAGGGTGCTTCCCCTTTTTGAGAAGAGAGATTATATCTCACGCAATTGTTGTTGAAGTCTAGGTTATGTAATCTATTGAAAAGATGATTCCATAATTTTCACTCAACACTACCAAAATCCAAACTAGCATTGTCAAGTGCACTTGTGTCACCATAATTGATTTGAAACCCTAATTCTAAATCCTAGGAAGCATCACCATTTACAATTGCATCACCAAAATTTCCAAAAGCGTCAACGAAATTTCTAAAAGTGTTGCAATATAGTGATGCCTAACTTGACCCAATTTCAACACCTATTAAATGTGAAAAAATTCAAAGTACAGGGAAAGTTTCAATTTGCGTACTAGTGTTCCTACACCTGGAGGTCGTTGGTACTCTTGAACTCAGTTGGTGATGTGTCGTGGAAGCACATGGTGAGCCATTTTGTCAAAGGGTCAAAGCTCAAAATGTATAAAACCCCAAGAGCATGAATGCACAAATGAATTGAAAGTGGTCGTTTATCACATATTTATGCCTAAAAATTGGGGTTATTTGTCCTAATTTGAGAGAAAATCTAGGGTTTTTTCCTATCTTACCAATTGCAACACTATGAGTCATATTTTGAGGAATTTTTTGCATTTTTGTGCTAGTTTTCACATCCTAGAACCTTTTTCTGACCCCTGAATCACTATTTCATCTTTTTTCTAGAGATCAAACCAAAATTCAAAATTTCCACCCGATCTCTTGAGGGGGCAAGGTACCAGCTTAATTTCCTTCTACTGGGGCAACAATGGGGCATCCAAAAAAATCAAGAATTTTTAAATTTTTGATCTGAGCAATAGTTTTAATCTGAAAAGTGTCAGTCTTTGAACCAACATAATAGGTACCTTGTTTCAAAGAGGGGCAAAATGTAGACACTCAAAAATGTCTTGAATGGTATTACACACTTGAATCTGATATACTAACATCATTTCATCCTAGAATCCATCTTCTTTTCGCTTGTTTGATTAAATGAACCTAGTTATTTAATTGAATGCATCATTTTCATCTATTAACCTAATTGATCTAATTAGGTTAATTCACATTCTCTCATGCTAACATTTCACCTTGTTTAAATTGATTAAATCAATTTATTTAATTTAAACCCTAAATCATCTTATTTAATTAAATAGCCTTAAACTATTTAATTAAATATCATATTTGCATCCCCTTTTCATTAAATAAATCAATAATTTAATGAATATCTTTGAAAACTCTTCATCTTGCACATTGAAATTTAGTTTTAATTACTAAATTGCTAATTTCCCCTCCCATCCACTTGAATAGGGAATATTCTCCTATTTGGCTCCAAAAAGGGAATGATTTCTTTCAAAAAAACTTTGTAGCAATCAAGTTCAAAGTTGTTACAAAGTTTGTTTGTTTGAATCATTCTTATCCCTTGATCTTTCCTTGATCCATGTGGTCTTTGATTCTTGTCCATTGATGAGAATCATGTTGATGTGTTCGATGGCACAACATTGTGCAAATAGAATATTTCTACTCTATTTCTCCTAAAAGAGAAAGATAATCACATGGATATCTTAGCTCCCAAGGTCTTTGTAGTTGCTTCTCAACTGTGCTGATGTTGCTTAGTGGTCAATGTAACAGTAATATTCAAGGGGCCTGCTGGTGTTGAGCTTCTAGATTGTTTTGAGATCAAACATAAACTTTAAACCTACTCTAACCAAGGTTTTTAAAGAAACAAAAAAAGATAGATCAGAGCTTTGGAATAGAAAAGAATGTTAATTCATCCAACTTAACCAGACTTGTTACCTTTCAAGGAATTCCTAACTAAAACTGCAAAACAAAATTAACTTGTGACTAACACACAATTTCATTCATTCACAGTGCTGATTTCAATAACATATTGCAAGTTACCATTTAAACAAAACATAAAATATGACTTCAATCCTTGAAAGTTTCTCAAATAAAATGATTAAACTAAGATAAACAACATTCTGAAACACAATCTGAAGTAGATTTTAATCTGGTTGCTTCTACTATTAGTGAAACAGATAAGCAACATTTACAAATCTGGCACAATCACCAGTGTATAGAAAATCCATGACTCCAACTTGTTTCCATCTATACTAAGAAAATTGGAAAGATACATTATTGGCTTCTACTGAATCTAACTCCTAACTAAGAAGGAAAGAGAAGCTCCTATTACAAAGAATCAGGATGCAGTTATATCTCCTCTATTTTTTCTAAAACTCCTACTTCCTCCTCTAACTCTTTTTTGTTTAGAACTCTCTAACTTTTTCTCTAACCTTTTACAAAGAGGCCAGAATGCCATATATACAGAGTGTACCAAAAAGAATGTGTTGCCCCCTATTTTTTTAGGGTTTACAAAATATCTCACTTGGTTGTAGGAGGGTTGGCCCTCAGATCTTTTGAATATAGTTAATGCTGCATTGAATTGCATCCTCACTATCCATGTTGGTGAAATATTTTTCCGGGGATGATCTATAGATCTTTTGCAGCTACAACATTAACTCTAGCCTTCATGTCCATCTTCGAACTCCTTTGAAGGGCTACCTTGAATGCTCTAAAGCATTATCATTAATGCTGATCTGTCCCTGCCAGTGGACACCACAGTTGTTCCTGAGACTCGAAGCTTCCTCTTTCTTCCTGTCTCTCTCCCTGCTCCAGATCTCTTTGCACATTGACTATCTTTGGAAGCAGTATCCGACCTCCCTTTAGATCTGAACACCATTTTTCCCAAGTCGGTCCATCAGCTCATTCACAGAGTAAGTTCATGTCATTTGCATCCTGTTAATTTCCTTCACAGGGATAGTCAATTAGTCAATGGTCGATCCTTTTATCCTCTTCTAATTGGTGGAACAAACTCCATGTAAGACTCCCGGGCGGTCAAAAGTTATTCACATAGAATCGCATGTCAGTGAGACACCAATCATGTCTCCCCAATGCGATTATTCCTCTCTTAGCAGCTATCGACATGACACATGACGGTCAGTGAGACTTCATACATGGGTGCACAAGTTATATCAATATCCATTGTGGTCGTTGAGACAATTGCCATCGGCCAAACATCATAGTGAGCCCAAAACATTTGGCCAGGAGTCTCTCCGATGTCCACCTTGTGAACAAACATTGATGAGACACTACCGGGTCAACAAGATGTTACCCCGAACTCACTCCGCCTTGGCGAGACCATCGCACTCAGGAAGACATCTCCTCAAACCCATTCTTCTTCTCTGAGCTCGAGCCCTCATTTTATTTCGGTGAGACCCTTCACACATATTATCTCCTATCGGTGAGACTTTCTTCCTTCGCCATGACATTACACCGAAGTCACCTCTTTCACCAAGAGCTCATTTCATGTCGGGAAGACTCCTTCGGGTCGGTGAGGCCTTATGCCGACGCTATTCTCTTGTCTCCGAGACCCTTTGTAGTTGGCCAGACATCACACCAAAGGGAGAACCCTTCGGCGAGACCTCCATGCTTCGGCTAGAACTCATGGCGAATACAAATATTTCTCCTTGATGGAGCCCTTCGAACAACTGTCGGTAAGAATTATGCCAAAGGCATAACCTTCGGTGGGACATTCAACAGTCGGGGAGATATCATCCCGAAGCAATTCCCTCTCGCCGAGACCTTCATTTCATGTTTGGGGAGACTTTTCCATTTGGCCAGACCTCATAGCGAAAGTAGACCACTCTCCTCGATGCCATTCTATTTCAGTAAGATTCCACCCTGTCGGTGAGACCTCTTGCTGATACCACCATCCTTCATTGAGACCCCCGTCTATCAGTGGGACTTCTAACTATCAGGGAGACATCTCCCCGATGATGCCCCCTATCACCGAGACTTCTCAGCGATCCCAAACCGCTACGCCGATGCCGCTTCACCTCGCTAAGAGTTCGCCTTGTCAGTGAGACTTCACTCCGGAGCCACCTTTATTGCTGAGACCTTGCCTCTTCGGCCAGACGTCATGCCGAGGCGTTATCTTTCGGTGATACTAACCTTGTGGGAAATCGGTCAGTCAAACTCTAGTATGTTGGGGAGACATATAAAAACTTACAGCAATTAAAACTGTCTAGCCGACCGAGGCACTTCAATATGAATAGAACCACTAGTAGTCGGCGAGACACTTGGAAGGTCTTGCCGACTCTTGCCTTCGAGGAATTTTATGCCAAACTGGATTGGGGAATGTTTTCCAACTAAGCTTCCTGACATATATCACCATGTGCATGATTTAATCCTACAAAATGAAGTCTCCATTAGTCCTCAGAAGCACATAAGATATACTATCATTTATGATTATTTCATTCAATTCTTAGCAAGAAGAAAACCAACTCAAGCTAAGACATAACCAAAATCAAATAGAACAAAAGACAAAATTAAGAGGAAAACAAAAGAATTCCAAAGGTCAAAGCAAATAACAAAGGCAACAAAACCAAAAGAGAAGGGGGACCCATTTTGTTCCAGAATAAAATGGGGTGGTTATGCAGGGCATAACAAATCCTCGATCCATGTTTCTCCCTTCATTCAATATTGACCATTGATAGATCAAATCGATCTAAGCCCTTGATTTTTCATTTGATCTCCTATAAATACATCACTATTTGGAGAGAAATGGATCCATCTTTTGATAGAAAATTTATTCTTTTGAAATTCATACTCACTTGCATCCATTTTGAGCATTTGTTAGCATTTTAGATTAATCTTCATCGATATTAGCTTAAGCATCCATTTTAGCTTAGTTTACATACATTTCAGCATAAGCTTGCATCTTTGAACTTTGTTTCCATATAGCACATATTGCACCCATCTTTATCAAAGCAATTTTAGCATTTAGCACTCATCTTCATCATGTTAAACTAGTTTTGCATCCATTTTTCATTCATCTCTCATCATTTTCTTCATTTTTCTTCAATAAAAATGATTAGAAAAACTCATATTATCCAAGGGATTGGAAAAGGATCACCATTCCACATCAATGTGACACAACTCCCCCAATGGGATAAGATTTGAGGTCTTAGAATAGGTTTCTATTATGCTTTCATATTGATTTCATGTTAGCTTAATGGTTATTTAGTTTCTTGATGATTTTGAATATCACATTGGGATCATTGCTTGGGGGATTAAATATAGTTTATATTCTTTTGGATCTAGCATGTTTAGTTCATACTATGAATTTGGTCATAGATAACATGGGTATCCATTTCATTTTGTGTAAATACTTTTCTTTCCATTTAAATTTTGTTTTATATATTAAAATTAATATATTAATATATATAAATAATATGATATTATATATAATATAAATAATATAATATATTAATATTAATACTCGTTAATGGGTCTTCGGGGGCTCATCCCTTTGTTTGTGCAAGGGCCTTGGTTCAGTGGTGTAAACCTGACAGGGGGTGGATAAAAATAAATTTTGATGGGGCATCAAAGGGTAATCCACGACCTTTGAGGGCTAGGTGTGTTTCTCATGATGATACCGATAACATTTTATAAATTGAGACCAAGAAGTTGGTGAAAGGAATGAATAACAAGGTGGAGGTGCAAGTTGCACTCCTAGTAGTGGAATTGGCAGACAAGCTACATGTAGAAAGATTGCATCTGGAAGGGGATTTGTAGGTGACTATCAATGCGATTGCCAAAGGCAAAGCTCAAATTTGGAAAATTGACAAAATTATCAATATAATTCGAACCAAGTTCAATGGGTAAAAACACAAACCTATGTCACACTTTATAAAGAAATCGGCCAACAACAAAAAAAATTCTGAACTTCGACCACATAAAAGTGGTCTTTATGTTTTGAATTTCAAAATGGTGTAAACTAATGAAATGTAGAACTTTTAATGCAGTTTATTCCTGTAATTTTTAAATTAAATGTTTTCATTATGTTTTTATCAATTTAAGGACAAATTTTGGAATGCTGAAAATTTCAGAAAAGAGTGACTTCACGAACCGTCAAGAAACAAATTGAAAAAATCATTTCTCCCTATTTTTTTTTCTCCAAATAGGTAACTTCAATATCTTGTGCATGGAAAAAAAAAATCAAATTTGGATGTATATTTTTCTCATAATAACGTTTCAAAGTCAAACATGTCAGAATTTGACAGTTTTCACGACCGTCAACTATTTTCAATTTTTTTAATCATTTTCAAAAAGAAATATACCCTTTTGAAGAAGACTCTCTCCTCTTTTGCCCCATATAAGATTTAAAAATTTTAATAAGTTTTACTATCCTTTTTTTATTTGTAATCAACCTCTTTTTTTATTTTTAAAACCTACTTGCATTATTTTAAAAATAAAATATATTAAAACTAATCGAAATATAAATATATATATATATATATTTGGATTCTTCACTCCGAGCTCTACAAAAGGGTTTTTTTTTTTGTAGAAAGGTCATTCTAACTAGAGAAATACTTTGCCAAAGTTGAATATTATAGAAAATTCTGAAAAATGATGAGTTGGCTGCCATGTAGGATGCCAACTCGACATTCTCGGCCGAGAGGGTTTCAGACGAGAAAGTTTCGGCCAAAACACTCTTGGCCGAAAATGTCTTGATATTTCCAAGCCATAAATACCTTATCCGCTCACTTTTTGCATGTTTTTGGCCAGCCGTATTCGGCCGAAACCCTCTCAGCTGAAAACGTGCCTGCCACGTCGGCGCCACAATGTTTCGGCCGAAAGTGACTCAGCCTAATGTCTTCTGGTCGAAAATTGTTCACTCGGAACCATAAATTAGGCCAAAAGTGTGACACACTATTGTGATTTTACCCCAATAATTTTTATAATTTTAAATTTTCTCACATATACCACAAAGGTAATATGTTGGCTGATCAACTATCAAAATTGGCGGTGAAAGTAGTGGAGCAATTTGGCTCAAACATAGAGGAGATTTGATAGGAAGGATAAAAGGTGATGGTTGTTGTCAGCCTCATTAATGAAGAGGCTAGAAATGTGGTGTGGCATCACTTCATTTTTCATTGGTACAAGGGCTTTCAATGCTGGAAGAGATCAAGGCATTTTTACTCCTCAACATTCTCAATGTTCATTCATTCTATTTCTTGCAGATTTTTCTATACACACCAAAGGTTGTTGCTTGCAAGAAAATGGAAGTTAATTTCACTCTAAACGCTTCAAAACAATAGATAGCATTTCGAGGGCCCATCACGAATGAAAGGTTGAAGAATTTTTTTTTCCACAAGCACCTTGTTCTTCCTCAATCTGGTTTGAGAGCTTCTGGGAATGGACTTCTTGGTGTCCAAATTTTAAAACTACGCAAACACAAATATTTCTTATTTGTTTTGTTCTTGGGGCATCCATTTCAGCTCTCAAGAGGAGGTGTGAAGGGTGATGGAACGTTGTGTCAAAGCAGAATGGAGGGGTGGGCTGGAGGAGATTCTAGCTTATGCAGTGTTAGGGCAAGGGTTTGTTGCTGTGGATGGTGACTGGATTGGTTTCCCGAGGGTGCCTCATCAATGGAACCTGTTTCTCCTACATAGGGCTCTTGACGACACTCTAGAAAGGAAGGTGGAGGCCAACAAATATTGGTATTTCATCATGGGCTTTATGCATGATTGGGAATTGGAAATTGTGGTTGGGATCCCCAGAGAGAAAATGAATTCAGAATTATTTTGTTTCAAACAGTCTGGTGCATGGATGGAAATGGAATTGCAGAGGAGGGATCATGGCTGAGGTGGTTCATGTGGAAGGGACCGTGGGGAGGTGAGTGACGGTGGTAGGATTCATGGTCGTGGTCGTGGTTCAGGTCATGGGCGTGGTTGGAGGGTTTGAAGTGGCGTAGCTCAGTACCCTTTTTGTTGTTTTATGTTGCTCCTTTTGTTGGTTTAGACTCTGTGTGTATGCCTTCATGAAGTTACAATAAATTTTGAAATTTTGTTGTGTGGGTTGTAGTTTGTGGTAGTTTTTTTCTCTGTGTTCATGCACTCAATTGGCACCTGTATTTTTCTAGATAGGGGTGGTAATTTTGGTGGTTTGACAGTTGTTTCATGGTTGGGTTGATTCCAGCCTTTAAAGAACAATTATTCGTATTTTTTGTATTTTCACCTTATAAATTAATAATAAAAAATATAGGTTACCGACCAAAAAAAAAAAATATTAATATTAATATTAATATTAATATTTATATATTATAATATTACATATAATATATTAATATAAATATTATATAATATTTATATTAATATATTAGTAATATTATGTACATTAATTTATTAAGATGCTATCATGTTTATTCACTTTCCAAAATTTGTACAAAAATAAATTCACCTCCACTATGGTTAATTACTTTTGATGCTTAAATATTTTTCATTGGAAGAACAATAAATGAGTACAATACAATAAACACAAGATCTATTACACCCATTCAATAATAAAAATATTATAAGGTAAGTGCAAAAAGATGGTTCCAAAAAAGGGGGGCTTAAGTGGCCACTTTTTCTGAAATCAAGAAATACTGACCTTGGACGTGAAATTGAGGATAATTTTTTTTTTTTAGACAAAAGTGGTGAGCCACTATAATATATTAATATATGAAAATATATATAGACCTGGTTCTAAGGGCATACCGGGAGGAAAGAACTAGGAAGAAAACCTTTGGTTATAGCCCAAAATATTTCATGAAATTGAGAATAGTTACACTCAAAATTTTGAGATAGAACAAAAAAAGGATTGAAGTGCTCCGAATCTACTTTCTAAACTACTAATTTATTTTGAAAATGGTTGCGATTAAAGGGTTCAAAAGAGGCACATACACAAATTGGTGTTGTTTTTGTCAGAAAAAACATAATAGAACAACTCTTGTACATCCCTAGCATGGTGAACTATTTTTTAGTATTTTTAAAATCTGTATAGTGAGAAGTTAGCTAATAGTATGTAGTTGATGCACAATTTTTTTGATAATTTTTTAATGAATATTTGATTTTTTACTAATTTTTTAAGTGGACACTTACTGAAAAACATAATTTTGGTCGTGCTACCCCTACAAATTTTGGAAACTAATTGATTTTTTTTTAAATTTTTAGAATGGAGTCTAGTTTTTAAAAATGTAATTTATTTGAAATTTTGATGAATGGTTAATTTATAACAATAAAAACACCAAACACTGCTTTTTTCCAAAAAAGAGACGTAAACAAAATAAATTATGGACGAAAGGCTTAACATTGTCAGAAAGTGAAAAATATTACATCATTGGATAGCTAAGAGAGGATCTAACATTAACCAGGCGTTCGATTTGTTTGACATTGAACCACGTGTAATCCTAACAATGAGCACGAACCCGATTATGTGAAATATTGTAGAATTTGCAAAAACATGTCTTTGTTCATTGGGAATTCCCTCTAAGCCTTTCAGTTGGTATTCCAAGGAAAATACCAATCCCAAGGCTTAGGTATTCCCAAAGCAAGATATAACGTGCATGCATTATATCTTAGTTTTGACATGGTTTTTTGCGTTTGTGGGGAACATGTCTAGCAAGACATGATAACACGAGCGTGGTATAACGCACTCATGTTATGTCTTGCTTTATATTAAATGCTACTCTATTGAATGTATCTTTGTATGTACATGTTGTGGACAATGATTTTGGCACCCAAATTCTTTCTAGCACTTCTAGGGTTTTCCACCTAAAAGGAGAGAGAAATGGGCCAAAATGGGTAATTATCTACACTCAAAGTTAATGTGTATGAGATGTATTATGTCTAATTAAGATATACGAATGCACTATTCTAAAAATGATAATCTAATGATGTAAAGCCTAAGAAATGCAACTTGTTTGAAAACATAATGCGATATGCAGAAATTCCTAAAAATGCAAGTAAATATTGAAATAACAGAATGGGGTGAAAGGGGTGCACCTAGAATTTGAAACTTGATACTGGGAGATTCTCAAATCCTAAAAAATTGACTAAAATTATTGACTGGGACACTTACGCCAGGCTGGGAAAATTAGTCCCAGTTTCAAGAAACTTTGTCAAAATGAGAATTTGCTAAATGGGTATCCAAAAATGTCAAAATCACTTTTTAGGCCTGGAAGCAAGGCTAATCTGCCAGTAGTGGTGACTTAGTCCTCCTACAAATCTCAGGAATTTTGAGATAGAATCTGGTAGCCACAATTCGCACTTGTTTTCTTGACAGGTGTCGGCACATGATTTTGCAAAAAATAGGGTAAAATGTCTCTCCAAGATTGAATTAGGGTTGTGATAACTTGATTGACTTTGAAGACTTCTTGACCACTTTTCAACACTTATTTTCTTGACAAATCTACATACAAAAGTTTGCAAACACACATGCAAAAGGGGGAAAATGGTTAAGGGTTAGAGTATAGGGGTTTTCCTTGGTTAAACCCCACTTTGGTAATCAAACCCTATGAAATGAAAGGAGAATGATAAATAAACAACATGAAATGTCATAAACTTATCAATCCCTTGATGTAGAAATATGAAGATATGCAATGAAGTGCTCCAATGGATGACTTGATAATGCTTGATTGCTTAATTGCTTGAGAATTATTAAGTGATTGGATGCTTGAATTCTTGATGAACCAAGAGCTTGTAGGAGATGTAAAATAACACATCATAGCCCAACCTCAAGGGTTAGAGGAAAAAATCCTTCAAGAAATTTGAAATTATTTTGAGTTTTGTGCTAAAAAGGACTAAGTCTCCCCTATTAGCGACTTAGTCCCACTTAAGAAAGTTAAGTGGGTGTCAGGAATTACAGGGCATTAAATGTTGTCCAATGGGAGTATCTTCAAAAACACACTTAAAAATGACTGGAAAGTATATTAAAGGGTCATTTATACATGAGAAAGGGTTGAATTAGTGAAGACAAGTCTAGAAAAGCATGAAAGTGAGTTACAAC
The DNA here is from genome assembly GCA_007258455.2 of Sequoia sempervirens. Taxonomy (NCBI): domain Eukaryota; kingdom Viridiplantae; phylum Streptophyta; class Pinopsida; order Cupressales; family Cupressaceae; genus Sequoia; species Sequoia sempervirens. The sequence continues at coordinate 693,057,672 of VDFB02281492.1, forward strand.
ACTTTACAACACTTTGAAATAAGACTTGGTAAGTGATAAAAAGGAGTTGTTTAGGTGAATTATGATGAAAGGGTCCTAGAAAGGTGTGAAAGTGGGTTACAACACTTCACAACACGTTTACAAGACATCCTAGAAGTCTTAATGATTCATAAAGATTCAAGACCTAATGTGAACGTGTTGGTCACATTACAACATTAGACCTAGGAAAAATCAAGCCAAAGTCCAAAAGAGAGACTCAAGTGAGTGTAAAAATGTCAACTATACATTTTTTGGTGACACATTAAGCCCCCACTTTAGTGAGAGGATGAACCTACTGCAAACTCTTGCTAAAGTAGCTCAACATGCACATCGAGAGGGATCCTAATGCACACACATTGGTAAGATGACACATCAATCAAGAGGGATGAGCAAGCCCCCAGGATCAAGATCTCATGATAAACCAAGCATAAGTGCAAAGGAACACACATGAATGTGATAAAAAATAAGAATGAAAGATTTGATCATATTTTGAGTTTGTTGTGGATCAGATCTAGGTTGTTTGTTTTTGAAAAAGAAAATGTGTACTCACTCTGGGGTGATGAGACTTATGGTTGTCCACTGGGTGAGAAAGCCCAAGTATACTCATTCTGGGGCCACAAAACTTTTAGTTGTCCACTGGGTGAGAAGGCCCAAAAGGTTAGGAACATACGCTCAGTTGGTATGCACTCACACAAGCAAGTGGCTATGGGGAAAAGTTGTGCCATTGGATGGGCTTTCCTGCTCAACAATATTAAAGTTATACCTCCTGATAACTTTAATAAGGTGCCACAAAGACAATGTCAGTTCATGCTCCATGAGACAAGCAAAGCTTTGTATGCTTAGAACTCATGAACAAATGAAAAGGTACCATAGGCATGCAAGTTGTGTTATACAAGGTGGCCATGTAAATGCAAAATACAACATGCAAAATATGTTCAAAGGAGTCTTGTTAAGATCATGCAAGGTTTGTCACTTAGGGAACATTTTGTCTAATTTATCCAAGAGAGGACCAATCAAAGAATAAAATATTCACGACTCAAGGGATGAAGTGCATCACATCAAGCGAATAAGAGAAATGTAATATGCTATGATAGATCACACTTATGAAGGAAATCATACCCAATGTCATCCACAAAGTGACAAACACATCGTATAAAGTAACAAGGTTGCACTAAGAACCAAGAAAAAGGAAAATACAAATGAATAATTCCAATGTATGCCCCCACTTTAAAGGAAGTACAACACACCATTCTATGAGAAATTACTTTAAAGTAGCAAAGGAAAACTGCAAAAAGAAACAAGGCATGAGAGCCAACTTGGAAAGCCCCTATGCCAAGTCATATGTTTCCGAGTAAGGTTTCTTCATGTAAATGAAAAAGTTGCTGCAATGTTTTGATTAAAGAGCTAGGAACTCTCATCAATTCCCAAAACACATAAAACTGGAAGAATGACTCAAAGAAAGCGAAAACAAAAGAAAAGAAAATTCGTTTGGGTCAACATGCAAGAGACATTGTGGTCTCAACACTTTACATTGACCCCAAAAGGAAAACATGAACTAAAAGAAAACGAACAGGTGAAATAAAATGGAAAGCTTTTGGGTCAACATGAAGGAGATATTGTGGTCTTGATGCCTTGCATCATCCCCAAAAGGAAAACACAAGTGAAAACAAAAAAGAAAAAGGACCTTTTGGGTCAACATGGAAGAGACATAGGGCATCTCAATGCTTTGTGTCATCCCCAAAAGGAAAACACAAGTGAAAATGAAAAAGAAAAAGGACCTTTTGGGTCAACATGGAAGAGACATAGGGTGTCTCAATTCTTTGTGTCATCCCCAAAAGGAGAACACAAAAAAAAAAATTAAAAAGAAAGGGACCTTTTGGGTCAACATGGAAGAGACATAGGGCATCTCAACACTTTGTGTCATCCCCAATAGGAGAACACAAAACAAAAGGTAAAAGAGAAAGGTAAAAGTTATGACATATAGAAGAATAGAGGCACAAGGAGAGGAAGTGTACAAAGAGAGAGAGAACATCAAACACACATTACAGGGGAACATGATACACACATAGAAACACCAAAGAAAAAGAAAAAGAAAAATAAAAGCATACAAAAAGGAAAGGCAAATGCAATTCAACCATCTAACAAGTCATCCACCTCCCAATCATGTTCAGTGTATTGCGAGGGTGATTGACTATCCAATGGGGGAATTGCAAGTTCCAAACTAGGAGATGTGCTAGGTTATTCACTTGGTTTGAGATATTTATCATTTAAGCTCATGGAAGATGAAAATAAAGAATTTAGATTGTTATGTAACTCTTCATCTATTTTAGAGATCTCCTCCTCCTCCTCATCATCATCATCAAGGTTAATCACGATGGGAGGACGAATGGTAATCTCCAATGAAGGATGTATCAAGAGTGGCAGTTGTTGGATCATATCATTTTGTTGTGAGGGTTGGACTGTACTATCTTGAGGTGGGTCAAGAGGAGGAGGGTGGTTATATATTGCTTCTGTCAAAGACAGAGGTTGATTTTATTAGTTTGCTTTTGTTTGTAACTAATGAACGAGTAGACGACGATGATTCCTACATTCCCTAGCATCATGATTTTGTTTTATTCTATTTTGGATTTGTTGTGTAAGAGTGGGTTGAACCACCATAGGATCCTTTTCTTCTTGAGGAGGAGGAATAGAATGAACTGAAGAAGATGGGTAAATCACTTTCTCTTGTTTTATGCAAGGAGGCATGACGAGGTTGGTTTCGTTGTCTCATGGTCATTTAGAGGAAGAAGGAGAAGTGTTTAGTGTTGGTTCCTTGTGAGGTTGCATTTTTTTTCAGGTTCGGATTTGGGTTCAAGCATTGTCTCATCAAGAATGGGGATAGCGGAAGCAGATGGGGATTGGTTACGAATGAATAATTCAGCAACTTTGTTTGCTTTAAATTTTTGATAAGTAATGAAAAATAAATCCTTGCGAGGTGTGATGGGCTCCATGGGTTTTAGCCAAAAGGATTCTAAGGAGAAATTTCCTTTAGAAGACAAAGGGTGAAATCCACTATGATGAATGGTGAATATGTCATTGTCATACAAAAAATTTAAACATTTGTGTATGACTGAAGGAACAACTTTCATTGAGAGAAGCCATGGGTAGCCTAGCTACAGACAAAACTGATCTGATTGTGGAATAATAGAGAATCCAACATCCACCATCTTAGGTCCTATTTGTAATGGAAGAACGATTGATCCAATCGTAGGGCACGCGAAACCATTATGTTTTTTTATCCATGCTCTTGGTTGATCATAGTTATCTTGATACAGTTCATGTAAAACCAAAAATTCCTCCATGATCACATTCTCACCGCAGGTGGCATCTATGAGTATCCCATTAGTGGGCTTATCATAAATGCGTTTGGATATGTAGAGAGGACCATTAGGAAGATTTGGAAGAATATCTTTAGGAGTGAAAGTAATATCAATATTTTTCTTAGGTTGGCCCTTACAAGGAATAACGTCTATCACTCCTACCATTTCATCCATAGGATTAATAGAGGGTGTATCAAGATGTTTAAACTCTTTATTAACAATCATCACATCATTATTTTGAGTTTCACTAGCTTTGACAAATGACACATTATGTTTAGGCATGATATTGGTAAAAATTTGCAGATTTTGATTAGGTGGGGCAACAGACGTATTACCTTTTGTAGCAATAGTGGAAATGGATAGATGGCCAGAATCAATGAGGTCTTGCACAATATGTTTAAGATGCTTACATTGTTTTGTTTCATGTCCGTTTTTTCTATGATAATGGCAATATACATTCTTTTGGAAAGTGGGAGGAAAAGGTTTGGTTGTGTCTAATGGTTTAACAGGAGGGAAGGAAATCATTTTTCATTGTATAAGTTGGGTCATGGTGTTATGAATGGTGCATGGTAATGGTGTGAACTGTCATTTTGGATCTCCATAACTGTAAGGTATTGCAGCTTTAACAACTACTACTTGATTGTTGATAGGTTGAGGTGATGGTTGTTGAGGAGGATTGAATTGTAAAAACCCTTTGTTTGGTTTACAAAATGGTTGTGAGTAGTTGGAAGTGCTAGGTTCGGGTTTTTCAGCTCAATTAGAAGTTGATTTGGCATTGACTAGTAACCAAGTTGTGATAGTCACAAAGGGTTGCGCATAAATTCATATAAGAAGGGAACTTCATCATGGTCAACTTATCCTGGATGTGATTGTGCAAGTTTTTGATAAACATCTTTTGGAGATGTGAATTAGGAATCTTGACATCTACTTGAGCATACAATGACTGATAGCGTGAAATGAAATCAGTGAATTTTTCATCCACATTTTGTTTACATTGTATTAAATCATCCATTGTCTTTTAAGGAGTCATATGGACTTGGAAATGACTTATAAAGGCATCAAAAATTTCATTAAATGATTGAATTGAATGATTAGGTAAGTTTGAAAACCACTCCAAAGAAGAGTCTTTTAAGGTCCTAGGAAATAGTTTAGCTAACAGTTTATTGTCAAGGAAAAAATCATTGCATAAGGTTGTATAGGCATTGACATGATTAGAAGGATCCCCTTTACCTCTGTACTTCTCAAACCTAGGCATCTCAATTCCTTGTGGCATCGATGTTCTTAAAATTTCCAATGATAATGGGCTACTACAGACATAGTAGGTGGGTGGTGTGGCTTGGTTTTGGTTTATGGTAGATGTTTGTTGTTGCATGGAAGAAATAGTTTGGAAGAGTTGTGTAATGAGAGGGTCAGTGTAAGTAGGATGAGGTGGAAGAGATAATGGTGATGGAGTGTATGTAGTGTTGGGATAAGTGAAGGGGACACCAGTAGGGGTGAAGGTGGTGGAGGAGGGAACATTCAATGCCACAAAAGAACTAGGAATACTAGTTGGAATAGCAAAAGGATTCACATGACTAACTTGTTGCATGGTTGTTGTCACCTCAGGAGTGGTATAGGTGGGTATAGATGCTATGGTTGAAGGAGGAGGGATGTGAGGTCCTCCTTGGCTAATCATAGAGTTTGTTGGTTGAGCTATGCTAGAAGTGGAAGAAGTATGTTTTTGGTATATTTTGACAATTTGTTTCATAACATCTAAGCCTTCATCACTTTGAAGCATTTGATGGATGCTATCTATAGCAAGAATGACAGTGGTGGAAATGTTTTCAAGACATAATTTTTGTTGCAAATGTGCTAGCTCCTCATGAATGTTAATGACTTTATCTTGCGTAATGGAACTAGTTTGTGTGTCAACATGCATTGGATGTGAGGGTAAAGGTGTATTAGCGGTAGTATCCATGCCTAATGCACCATTTTCCATACCAGGAGTAGGAGTTCGAGACAACCCAAGGTCCACAACAAGTGTTTTATCGTGGGATGCTATGAGTCTTGAACTTCTTCTCACTAAAGTATTATCAATAGGGCACCAAACACTCATACAAATACCACAAGAGACAGGGCGGATGAAAATGCAATGAAATCTAGGTCTAAGAAAGTACAAATAAAAGAAATTTTATAAACTGAAACTGAAATGCAATACTAGAAAACAGAACTACATAAAATACCCAGAAATTACTAAAAAATGCAGTGCAAAATATGCAAGAGGACTAAATCGCCCAATGTGGCGATTTATTCCCATTGATTTTTTTGAGATTTTTTAGAATGTTTGAATGCAATTTGATGGTTTTCAAATGCACAAATGCAGGTACTATGTGAAATGAAATTTTTTTAGTGTTTTTCAAGGCACAAATGATGCAAAAATGTAAACTATTGAAGCCTTTCAAGAATGCAATTTTGAAAACCCTAAGATGCAAGTTAAACAATGCAATACCTAATGCAATGTAAATGAAACTTAGGATGCACTTAAAATCAGAAGAAAATATATTCAAAAGTCGAGTTCACCAAAATGTGGAAAATGATTTTGGCACCCAAATTCTTTCTAGCACTTCTAGGGTTTTCCACCTAAAAGGAGAGAGAAATGGGCCAAAATGGGCAATTCTCTACACTCAAAGTTAATGTGTATGGAATGTATTATGTCTAATTAAGATATACTAATGCACTATTCTAAAAATGAAATAATCTAATGATGTAAAACCTAAGAAATGCAGCTTGTTTGAAAATACAATGTGATATGCAGAAATGCCTAAAAATGCAAGTAAATTATGAAATGATAGAATAGGGTGAAAGGAGTGCACCTGGAATTTGAAACTTGATGCTGGGAGATTCTCAAATCCTAAAAAAATGACCAAAATTATTGACTGGGATGCTTACGCCAGGCTAGGTGACTTAGTCCTAGTTTCAAGAAACTTTGTTGGAATGTGAATCTACCAAATGGGTGTCTAGAAATGTCAAAATCACTTTTTAGGCCTAGAAGTAGGACTAATCCACCAGTAGTGGCAACTTAGTTCTCCTATAAATCTTGGGAATTTCAAGATAGAATCTAGTAGCCACAAGTCAGCACTTGCTTTCTTGACAGGTGTCTGCACTTGATTCTGTAGAAAATGGGGTAAAATGTCTCTCCAAGCTTGAATTAGGGTTGTGATAACTTGATTGAATTTGAATACTTCTTGACCACTTTTTAACACCTATTTGCTTGACAAAGCTGCATACAAAAGTCTGCAAACACACATGCAAAAGGGGGGAAATGGTTAAGGGTTAGAGTATAGGAGTTTTCCTTGGTCAAACCCCACTTTGGTAATCAAACCCTATGAAATGAAAGGAGAATGATAAATAAACAACATGCAATGTCATAAACTTATCAATCCCTTGATGTAGAAATATGAAGATATGCAGTGAAGTGCTCCAATGGATGACTTGATAATGCTTGATTGCTTAATTGCTTGAGAATTATTAAGTGATTGGATGCTTGAATTCTTGATGAACTAAGAGCTTGTAGGAGATGTAAAATGAGGGTAAAACCCCTCATTTATACTTTATTTTACTAAAATTTCCCAAAAATAACACATCACAGCCCAACCTCAAGGGTTAGTGGACAAAATCCTACAAGAAATTTGAAATTATTTTGAGTTTTGTGCCAAAAAGAACTAAGTCACCCCTACTGGCAACTTAGTCCCACTTAAGAAAGTTAAGTGGGTGTTAGGAATTATAGGGCATTAAATGTTGTCCAATGGGGAGTATCCTAAAACACACACTTAAAAATGGTTGTAAAGTGTATTAAAGGGTCATGAGAAAAGGTTGAATTAGTGAAGAAAAGTCTAGAAAAGCATGAAAGTGAGTTACAACACTTTACAACACTTTGAAATAAGACTTGGTAAGTGATAAAAAGGAGTTGTTTAGGTGAATTATGATGAAAGGGTCCTAGAAAGGTGTGAAAGTGGGTTACAACACTTCACAACACCTTTACAATACGTCTGAGAAGTCTTAATGATTCATACAGATTCAAGACCTAATGTGAACGTGTTGGTCACATTACAACATTAGACCTAGGAAAAATCAAGCCAAAGTACAAAAGAGAGACTCAAGTGAGCATAAAAATGTCAACTATACATTTTTTGGCAACACACATGTATGCTTGTATGTCATGTATGTATGTATGCATGCTTGTATGTATGTATGTATGTATGCATGTATGTATCAATGCATGTATATTGTATGTATGCCTATATGTATGTAAGATTATATTTACACATGTACATGTATGCTTGTATGTATGCAGGATTGTATGTACATATGTATTATGCTTGTATGTACGTAAGTATGTATTTATGTATGTATTTAGAGGGAGGGAGAATTTTAAGAGAGAGAGAGGGGGGTGGAAGTGAGAGTTTAAGAGAGAGGGAGTGGGAGAGAAGGGGTTGGAGTGAGAGGGACTTAGCTAGGTAGGGTATGAGGGATAGAGGGAGGGAGAGAGACACAGGGGGTGGGAGAGAGAATTGAGAGAGAGGGAGAGAGACACAGGGGGTGGAGAGAGACAGAGAGAAAGAGAGAGTTATGTAGTGTGTTGCCAAAAAGTGTATACTTTGCTTGATATGGGAATAATTGATGATAAATTGGACTTAATGAGGCCTTGATTTGGTTATTGTGAGGTATTTACACATCCACACTAGGTCTTGAACCCTTGCAAATTGAATAAAATACATTTATTGATGTCTTGCAAGAGTGTTGTAAGGTGTTGTCACACATCTTCACACTTTTCTAGGACCATGATGTTATAATTCACCTAAATAACCTTACCAAGCCTATTTCAAAGTGTTGTAAAGTCTTGAAAGAAACTTTCACACTTTCCTAGGCTTTTCATCAATATTTACACCTTTCTTATGTTTTAAATGGCCCCTTTATGCACTTGCAGATTAAGTGTTTTGTTGAAGAAGAACCTGATAAACAACATTTAATACATGATCTTAATGAATAAAATACATTTATTGATGTCTTGCAAGAGTGTTGTAGGGTGTTGTAACACATATTCACACTTTCCTAGGACCATAATGTTATAATTCACCTAAATAACCTTACCAAGCCTATTTCAAAGTGTTGTAAAGTCTTAAAACAAACTTTCACACTTTCCTAGGCTTGTCATCAATATTTACACCTTTCTTATGTTTTAAATAGCCCCTTTATGCACTTATAGGCCTTAATTAAGTGTCTTGTTGAAGAAGAACATGATAAAAAACAATTAATGCATCTTAATCTCTAACATCCACTCAAAATTTCCCAGGTGGACTAAGTTTCCACCTTGGGAAACTTAGTTCCATTTGGCTCAAAAATAAAAATTAATTCAAATTTCTTTCAGGTTTTTACTCTGTAAGACCTAAGGTCGGCCTGTGATGAGGTATTTTCAGGAATTTAGGCATAATTGTGTATAAATAAGGGTTTTTATCCTCATTTTTTAGGCTCCTAACTCATCTTAAGTCATAACTCACTATCCTTCATCACTCATCATGTTCTCAAGTCAAGCAAGCTAGGGTTTTATCATTGCAAGACATCAAGATAGCTCCCAAGGAAATTCAAAGGCATATTATTCATGTTTTGCTGTAGAAAATCAAGATCAAACATCATGGAAAGGTAATCAACTCCATTATTTCATGTTTCATTCCATTCTTTCATCATTTTGGTTTAATTACCTAAAAGGGGTTTGACCAAGGCAAACCCCCATGCCCTAACATTCAACATTCCTCTTCTCTTCTTGTGTGCTTGCATATTTAGGACTCTTGGAAGCTTGGAAATCATTGGAGATCAAGTTTCAAGGTTTCTCAAGTCTTATCTTCATTCAATAAGTCAAAATATCAACAAAAACTCATTTTCAGGTTCAGAAATTAGAGTTTCAAAAGCGGACACCTATAGGAAACTGAAGTGCAGACCTAGAGTATCCGTTTCCACTTCTAAATTTTTAAAGATTCATAAGTGGACTAAGTCACCACCTTGGGTGAATTAGTCCCACTAGACCTATTTTTTAGTGATTTTTACAGATTTGAGCACCCATTTGGTAGAAACTAGTTTTTGGGCAATTTTTCCAGATCTAGGACTAAGTCGCCCAGAGTGGAAAAAGTGTCCCTATTGACTTCATCAATTTTATAAGGATTTTAGACCTTCATTCCATCTAATTTCAATATCCAGGTGCATACATTCTATTTCATAACTTTCTATTTAGTTTTGTTTGCATTTCTAGGTCATTTATCATATGTTTGCATATAACAATGTGTTTTACAGAACTTTGTATTTCTTAGGTTTCACATTAATAATAATCTTTCTTTTTTAGTTTATTGTACTTAGGACATTAAATTTAGACACATTTCATCCCTCATTGCATTAATATTGAGTGTATACATTTGCATTTTGGCCCATCTCTCTCGTTTTAGGTGAAAAACCCTAGAAGAGTTAGAGAGCATTTGGTTTGCCAAAATCATTGTTTACATGTAGGTAGGGTACCAAAGGGACAGACTTGAGAGTGTGAGAGGGGATGAGAAGGAGTGAGAGAGAGGGAGTAGGAGAGAGAGGGAGTGTGAGTGAGAGACCTGAGAGAGGGAGAGTGTGTGGGAGGGAGTGACTTGAGAGAGGGAGAGAAAGAGGAGGTGGAGTGAGAGGGACTTATCTAGGTAGGGTGGGAGGTATAGAGAGAGAGGGGAGAGAGAGAGAGAGTTACCTAGGTAGGTTGCCAAAGGGAGAGACCTGAGAGAGAGGGAGGGAGAGGGAGTGGGAGAGAGTGGGAAGGAGATAGATAGAGATAGATAGAGGGAGCAAAGAGGGTGGTAGGGATTGATTGAGTGAGAGGTAGTAGAAG
>VDFB02281492.1:693068043-693084439 GCA_007258455.2 Sequoia sempervirens
AAGAAATGGGGTCTCTTGGTTCTCAGACCCATTAAACCACCGAGAGACCCCATTTCTTGGACCCATTTTCTTAATCAGGCCAAGTTAGGTTGCTAATTTCACTCACTAGCTTTCCAATCTAGTGAAATTAGCAACGTAGTGGCCTATTTGAAAAAAATGGGTCCAAGAGATGGGGTCTCCCGGTAATGTGAATCACTGGGAGACCCCATCTCTTGGACCCATTTTTTCAAATAGGCCAAGTTAGGATTCCAATTTCACCCACTAGCTTTCCAATTCTATGAAATTGGCAATGTGATGGCCTGTTTGAAAAAATGGGTCCAAGAAATGGGGTCTCCCGGTGATGTAATTTCTTGGACCCATTTTTTCAAATAGGCAAGTTAGGATGCCAATTTCATCCACTAGCTTGCCAATTCGGTGAAATTGGGAATATAGCGGATTGTTTGAAAAAATGGGTCCAAGAAATGGGGTCTCTTGGCGATGTAATCATCGGGAGACCCCATTTCTGGGATCCATTTTTTCAAACAAGCCAAGTTAGGATGCCAATTTCACCCACTAGCTTACCAATTCAGTGAAATTGGAAATGTAGTGGCCTATTTGAAAAAATGGGTCTGAGAGACCCCATTTCTTAGACCCATTTTTTCAAATAGGCCAAGTTAGGTTGCCAATTTGGTGAAATTGGCAATGTAGTGGCATGTTTGAAAAAATGGATCCAAGAAATGGGGTCTCCCAATGATGTGATGTCACTAGGGACATCACCAGGAGACCCCATTTCTTGGACCCATTTTTTCAAATAGGCCACTACATTGCCAATTTCACTAAATTGGCAAGCTAGTGGGTGAAATTAACAACCTAGTGGGCGCATTAGATTGCTAATTTAGTGAAATTAGCAACCTAACTTGAGAGGGATAGGAGTGAGTGAGTGAGGGAGAGTTGAGACAGGGAGAGGGAGTAGGAGGGAGAGACTTGATAGAGAGAGAGAGGGAGCAGTGGGAGAGAGATAGAGGGTATAAGGGTTAAGGGTAGAGGGTAGAGGGGAGAGAGATAGAATTAGGGTAGAGGGTATAGACGAAGAGAGAAAAAAATCTATAAAAAAATCAACTTTCTCATAACACAAGTGCATTTTGAAGCAGTAGAGATATGGTCATTTTTTAGCAAGAAATAATGTGCTCACGTTATAACATGAGCGCATTTTGGATTTATTTAAAAATGGTAAAAAAATTAATATACCTGTGATCTCAAGGCCCACATTCTACATATTCTCCTAGTTTTGTGCGTGCTAACACAAAAATTAGCTTTTTGATGATGTTGTGAAGTGTGCATGCATGTTTTTCACATTCCACCACCTTTGCATGAAATAGCAGAGTTTTCACGTTGAAAGGCATATAATATCAATTCAATTTTGAATTCCATTCAAAAGTGATATACAATTGAAGTTTGGAGGGGAACAAACTTTTGAAAAAGTCAAATTTTTGAGGAGTTTGAAGAAAGAAGAAGCAAAGGCTACATAATTGGGTAGAACTCCATTTGAAACTTTGGTTTTTTAGGTATGTGAAGTCTTTACACATTTTATTTCATTCTATTATGGATTGCTTTCATTTTTTTATTTTGCATATTTCATGTTGATCATTTTTTGTTTTGCATTATAATATTAGGTTGTAAATGTACATTTTAAATTACACAATTCTATACACTTTCTGATTACATTTTTAAATGACATCTCTTTGAGGAATTTTATTATTTAACAATTGACTTACCTTGTGTATGCTTCCACATTTTATATACACATATATATGAAATAAGTTATAAGAAAGTCAAATAAAACATCATTTCTCAATCCTTTATTATGGATATGTATACCACACTCCAAAGGTTTCATTGAGGTATTTTGTCAAAAAGTTATACCAAGTAGCTGAGTGCCTTGTCTATGCTACCAAATTTTCCATACATGACTCTAAAAAATTGGAATATACTCCTCCAACATTGATAGATCTTTGAAACTATTTTTGTTTTCATCTCTATTTCTAAATTTACCTCATCACTAAACCTACCTCATCACTTATGTTGTGATATATTTTAGATGTTTCCTTGATCAGTCTACCTACAAGGGATTCTAACCCTTCTCTCCACTATTTCAAGACTCTTTATTCAAGGCTAAGTTAGCAACATGGGGAAAGGTGCAGCCTATCTTGCAATCATGGCTCAAAATGGAAGCATGGACAAAGCATTTGAATTGTTTGAAAATAATGTTTTCGTATAAATGTATGCAAAATTTGGTAGCATTGACAAGCTAGTGAGCTTTGCAAGATAGTGAGCTCACTCACTAGCTTTCCAATGTGGTAGGGTTGAGAAGGTAGGGGCGTATGCCTCATAGAAATGGGGTCTCACGGTGATATATATCACCATGAGACCCCATTTCTATGAGGCATATGTTGCCCCTATATATATCATCATGAGACCCCATTTCTATGAGGCATATGCTACCCCTATATATATCACCGTGAGACCCTATTTATATGAGGCATACGCTGCCCCTATATATCATCATGAGACCCCATTTCTCTGAGGCATACACTGCCCCTACCTTCTCAACCCTACATCATTGGAAAGCTAGTGAGTGAGTTGGCTTTCCAATGCTCCACTAGCTTGCCAATGCGGTAGGGTTGAGAATGTAGGGGCAGCGTATGCCTCATAGAAATGGGGTCTCATGGTAATGAGTATATCACCGTGAGACCCCATTTCTATGTTTCCCCTACCATCTCAACCCTATCACATTGGCAGGCTTGTGAGTGAGACCCCAATGTGGTAGGGCTGAGAAGGTAGGGGTAGCGTATTCCTCATAGAAATGGGGTCTCACGGTGATGATACATCATCGTGAGACCCCATTTCTATGAGGCATAATCATCGTGAGACCCCATTTCTATGAAGCATACACTGCCCCTACCTTCTCAACCCTACCACATTGGGGTACTCGCTAGCTTGCCAATACGATAGGGTTGAGAAGGTAGGGGCAGCCTATGCCTCATATAAATGGGGTCTCACGGTGATGTACCGTGAGACCCAATTTATATGAGGGTGCTGTGGCCGCCCTACCTTCAACCCCAATCGCGATTGGGTCTCACTCACCAGCCCCGCCAACGTAGAAGTTGAGAAGGTAAAGATACGCCTTAGAGAAATGTGGGTTCATGGTGATACCTCATAGATACATCACCTTGAGACCCAATTTCTATGAGGCATACACTACCCATACCTTCTCAACCCTACCGCATTGGCAAGCTAGTGAGTGAGCTAGCTTGCCAATGCTCCACTAGCTTGCCAATGCAGTCACCTACCACATTGGGAAGCTAGTGAGTAAGCTAGCTTTTCAATGCTCCAATAGCTTTCCAATGCGGTAGGGTTGAGAAGGTAGGGGCAACGTATTCCTCATACAAATGGGGTCTCACGGTGATGCACCCTGAGACCCCATTTCTATGAGGCATATGTTGCCCCTACCTTCTCAACCCTACTACATTGACAAGCTAGTGAGTGAGCTAGCTTGACAATGCTCCACTAGCTTGCTAATGCGGTAGGTTTTTGATGTAGAGTAGGGAGGAAAACCTCAAAAAAACATAATTCAAACCAAATCTAACAATTCTTCAATTCATAAAACCCCAACTTGACCTTATTTCATCATACCTTCAAGTTTCTCTTATAGCATTGCAAACAGAGAATTTTCTTCACAACTTCCAAAATAAATTCCAAACCCACAAAAGAATGGGCATTTCAGATACCCATTAAGGCATGTTTTATCATATCTTAAAATCTCCTAGGGTCACTTTGGACCATTAACCCCAAATCACTGCTGCTACACTGCCCCAAGGCCAAATAGGCCACTTTTGCAAAACAACTACTATGTAACCTCCACCCCAATCAAAAAACTTCATTCCTAAACCTCAACCAGACCCCACATACATTGAATCAACAACTTTTAACTGGAGAAATTCCTACCAAGTCCACAAACCACTAAGCCCTTGTTTTAGGCCTATTTAGGCTTGCACAATGAGGGTTTATAGAAACTCTATTATCCAAACCTCCAAACACTTTTCCAACACTTCAAAGACATCATTTAAGGTCTCCCTATGCTATTTCAACCATCTCCCATCCTTTAACACTGCAATTTCATCAAACTTTTATTCGTAGCCACCATTTTGGCTCAAAACCTAACTATAAACACCTAGAGCATCATTCCAAATTCTAAAAAAATTCCTCCCTACTCTTAGAAACCACTTAAAAGAAAAATCCTACATATAACCATGCCATTCCCCTAATTTATTTCAAATTTCACCAGGTGGAATGGCTTGAAAACCCATTTTGTTACACCAAACCCTCAAAACAAGGTTTATAGACCCATTCACAAAAAGATTGCAATAAAAATATACTAACTTGATGAATTCAAGCCAAAAAAAATCATAACTCTCTTAAGTCATTCTGCCACAAGATTAAAAAAAAATTAGAGCAAAAACACTCAGTACGGACCCGTACAAAGGTATGCAATAGCAAATTACCAGTAAAAGGAAAGGAAAAACAGTGTTTTGTTATTGTTTCAACTTCAAATACAATCATTCCAACCTTGCTTCAAGCCTTTCAAGGCCTTTTTAAACTTGAAACACCAAAAAATAACCCATCCAACCAAATCCAACCAACATTTGAACCCCATGACCGTTGGTCTCCCACACTTTGCATTTTTTTGTACTTTTACAATATTGCATTTGACAACATTTTGCAAGAATTGCAACATTTACACAATAAACTCCTAAAGACTCAAATTACATTACCAATGGTCTATTATGACCTTATTGAATGACATTAGACTAAAAATACCTTAAAACCTATTACATGACCTTATTCACAAAAAGTGGACTCAGTGCCCCTACCTTCTCAACCCTACCACATTGGCAGGCTAGTGAGTGAGCTAGCTTGCCAATGCTCCACTAGCTTGCCAATGCAGTAGGGTTGGGAAGGTAGTGGCAGCGTATGCCTCATAGAAATGGGTTCTCATGGTGACCGTGAGACCCCATTTCAATGAGACATACACTGCCCCTACCTTCTCAACACTACTACATTGGTAGGCTAGTGAGTGAGCTCACTAGCCTGCCAATGCGGTAGGGTTGACAAGGTAGGGGTAGCATATGCCTCATAGAATTGGTGACTCATGGTGATACACCATGAGTCCCAATTCTGTGACTCATGGTGATACACCATGAGTCCCAATTCTATGAGGCATATGTTGCCCCTACCTTGTCAACACTACTGCATTGACAAGCTAGTGAGCGAGCTAGCTTACCAATGCTCCACTAGATTTCCAAGGAATTTGAATTCATATGCCTTGTCCATGCTTCCATTTTGAGCCTATCTTATAATCATGGCATGCAACATTACCACATTTCTTTAAGGAATTCCATAAAAAACAATTCATGTGACCTTTCTCTATGCTAAAAATACTCTTCTATAGGATGATTGTAAGTATTTTTTATGAAGCCTTGAATGACATATATTTCATTTATTTAAATGGATACATTTTTTAGGAACTAATATTCATCTCATTACCATGCTATAGGTAAAATTATCCACCATGCCAAAGAAATGAACAAGAAATAAACTAGCAGACGAAGAGTATAAAACCAAAAAAGAAAAGGAGAGAGAACGGGTGGTGGCATACTGTGAAAAGAAAAAATTGGATATGATTGATGAAAACAAGCCAATTGAAGAGGAACCTCAACTATCAAAAAGGGAACAAGAATTGGAAGCACAAAGGGAACGAATGCAAAAGCATCGTGGTAAGATAGATTCAGATACCATAGTTGGATACACTCCCTCTACCGCAAGTGAATACGAAGGGACACCATTAAGCACAAGTGAATATGGAGGGACACCATCTATCACAAGTGAATATGGAGGGACACCATCTATCGCAAGTGAATATGGAGGGACACCATCTACTGCAAGTGAATATGGAGAGACACCATCTACCACAAGTGAATATGGTTGGACACCATCCACTACATCTCAAGTTGAGAGTATATCATCACTCGAATTTGATGAAGAAGGTATGCCATCATCCCCACATGAACCTCAAGGTATGTCTTCTACTCCACCCTCGATCGAAGGTACACAATCTAGCCCACCTCAATTAAATATTGATGAAATTCCTAATGTTGAGATGTATGTACCTAGGAGAACACCTAGAATTTTGTGTAGAAAGCCAAAGTATTTAATTAATATTGATGAGGATATTTTGCAACACATGGAAGGTAAGATTACAGCACACACTTGTAGAAGATATGCTGATAACATTTGTAAATTGTTCTTTGAAAGGCTAAATGAGACCACAAGATGTCAACTATTTGTTGAAATGATGCGGGGTATAAAGTATAGAAACATCATGAAGACTCTTGGGTTGACAACATTGAATGCATCAAGTGAAAACATTATTGTGAAGAATCTAATGGATACTTATGAGAGTGTGGGTAAGACCTCATGCTCAAAGGATAGTAATGTCACCCAACGTGTCAACACATAGACTTTGGTAAGTCGTCAAAAAAAAGGAGCTCATCTCATTAGAAATATGAGTGAACAAATGAGAATTAGTAGAAAAACTTTATCAAGAGTTGTTTAAATGATTTGTATAGGATCTAGACTATTTTGCAGAAATGAATGCTTAATTTTTACAATGATTATTCCAAGTTAATTAAATCAAAATTAACTTGAGGAAATAACAAAATGAAGGAATTAACAAACTGAGAGAAGGTGAGAGAGAAGAAGAGAAGTGCAAACAGTGTTTGATTACGAAGTTTGTCACAAATGTGACTACGTCTCCGGGTCCACTCCAATAGAGAGACCGATCCGATTAACTCCAAAAATCAATTACAAAGCACCACAATCATTCTCCAAGCACTTCGGCAGCATAACAACGCTCTGACGTGCAAGAATGACTCAAAGAATCTCCACAAGACCTCTCTTTCGTGTCACCACAGCTTCAAGACTTCGTCACCTGAAAAAAAACTTCATTGCAACTCTCACCTCACACTCCCCTTAAATACAAAAAAAGATGCTCAAATTGGTTACTAACCAATTGATTTACAAAATATTCCTTATCTCTCCAAATTACATAATAATCTTTAACAATCTCCCTTATTTGAATATAAATCCCTTTAAATCAATCTAAGCCCTTCAATTTTATTGTTTATTCGGGCCTTATCAATCGGGGAGTTTTCATTAGTTACATTTAATCCTTAAAAAAGGATTATTGTTTAAAATTTGGAGGGTTTGTTTTAATTTTTAAGGTATTCGGTTTCCAAATCACTCAATAAAAATAACCAATGCCTATTTTAGTTAAAGACTGTCCTATGGCCCGTTGGTATTAAGACTTTTTGGGAGCCCGATGGTTCCGGGTTCCACTCCCGGCCGTCGGCGTTTTTTCCAAACCATACCAATAAACTCTCAACAAAAGCAACCGCTTCCCATACACAGTTAAGCGCGCGGATATAGCACAACGGTTAGCAGCTAAGTTTGGCATAAATGGGTTGGGGGTTCGAATCCGCCCAACAACACCTTTTTTTTATATAAACAAACCAATGAACTTGCCAACCGGCCGAACGAGTCTTCCGATGGGACGCCACGTGGCACTCTTTGACTAGTCCACATGGCATCAACTGATGAGTTCACCGCGCTGACTCAGATCTGACCGGATGCCACATGTCTGAGAACCATTCGCTGATGCTACTGACATGTTGCTGACTCATAGCCGACGTGTCTCCCAACTGGATGCTGACGTGGAGGCACACGTACGCTGACTGGACGCCGATGGTATTACTGACGTGTGTACGGATGACACGTGTCACGACCCGATTGGTCTGTACAATGATGACGTGGAAGCCAAATGTTAGATTTTGGTTTGGCCACTTCACAGTCCGTACATTACGGAATGTTGACGTCAGCATCCGTACGGTCCACCACCTCAAAAGTCAACTGCAAGCTTTAACTGCTGATAACTCTCGCATACAATGTCGGATTTCGATGAAATGAACACCATTGAAATCGTGTCGATGAGCTCTTCGCAATGATGCCGACTTCAAAGATTTTTGACGATGCCATTTTTTTTGCCTTCTGGACACCCCTGATCCCAGTTTGACCCGAGGTTTGACTGGCCATAACTTGCACAAACGGACTCCTTTTTGCTCTGTTCGAGTTGCATTGGAATCAGGACGCTGAGCTCTTTCTGATGGTGCTGATTTTGGAGAGAAATGGGACACTTCAATTTTCACTGAAATATCCATCGGATCAGGCCTCCCCACTGAAGACCTTTTGGACCTCCAAAAGTGGCATTTACTCTGACAGTAAGTGAGGACTTGGCCTCCCCACTTGTCCTATATCACCTGTACATCTGAAAACCTGGCTCACAAGCACAATGAAGACTACAGCAACATTATTGAACATAATCATTATTCTATCACTTCCATAAGCTTCTACATCAAATGTCGTAGCCACTAACCAACAAAAATTGACTAGCATCAAGCTAAACAATAATGCAGAAATGAAAGAGAATAATTCAACAACATATTGATCCTTCACAACAGTAACATTTTTACCCAAGGATTCATCAATGCTTTCAATCATCTTTTTCTCATGCTGTACTGCAAGTGCATCCTGCAACATCTGACCCTAGTTAGCTACTCCAAGTTCAAGTGTAGAACCACCTGTACTGACAGACATAAGAGTTAACTCTTTACTTGCATTAATTACCCTCTTTAACTGTCCTGTGTTTGCAAAAGAACGATCAGTCTTAATCCTGTGAGAATGTACAATATACTGAATTCCATCTTTAAACAAGTAATAATGATTCTTTTCCCTGTAGAAAATAGCTTTCATGTCATATAAATAAGGGCTACCAAGCACTATTCCATAGATATCCAATGGAACTACATCAAACTGTACTTCATCCACAAACTTACTAGTGATTGCGAATCTTAAGGTGCATTGTCTTGGTACTTGCAACTTATCATTTTCACAAATCCAGCCTAGTGGATAAGGTTTCTTATGTTGTGTAGTTTTTAATCCCAAGTTCTTTACAACACTTTCTGAAATTAAATTCACTTGAGAACCACTATCTATGAGTGCATCAATTTTATTGTTCTTAGCAACAACCCTTAAATGAAAAAGCTCATTCCTTTTCACATCTTCAGAGAAATCATTAACTATAGATGAAGAAGCACAACTAGCAACAGAAACACCAGAAATAGGGGCTTTACCTTTTAGACCCATCGCTGTTATCTTAGTCTCATCATATGAATCTAAACCAAGATCCATAACAACATTTGTGGATTTCTCCTTACCCTTTTGTTTCTGATTACGTCTTTGAGCCCACTTAGGCTTCAATTCCGGATGCAACTTCCAACAGTGATCTTCATCATGACCATTCTTTTCACAATGAGAGCAAGAAAGTTTCTCATCCTTCTTGACTGTAGTTGTCTTCTTTCCTTTCCCTGTCTCTACATTCTTAGAAGATTTATTTACATCATTATCAAACTTGTCAATGAGAGATCCTTTACCCCTTGACTCTAAGTGTGTAGCTTGAACAGACACTTCATCCAAATTACAAGGGTTCAAAACCAAAATAGAATGCCTAAGGTAGGAATGCAGACCTCCTATGTACTTCAACAACATGTCCTGAGTGTACAAAGGAACATTCAAAGCAATAGCCCTTTTCCTGAATTCATGGGTGTACTCTTGGACAATTTGACCTTTCCCTTGCCTAAACATTTGCCAGTCCATCATTAACTGTTGCATATGTCCTAGGGGATAAAACTGCTTCTTAAGTGCATTAATAAATTCTGCCCAAGTTAAACTAACTCTACCATGTTGTGAAACTTCTGCCTTAGACTTACTCTCCCACCAAGTTAAGGCTATACCTCCTAAATGAAGAGTAGCTAATTGGATCCTATCAACATCATCTAATAGGTTCTGGACTCTACAATAAACCTCAACTTGTTGAATCCAATCATCCAATTTTTTAGCATTAAGTTCTCCACAATATTTAGGCAAGTCAAATTTTACATCCAATTTGATTTTAGGTTTATACCCACTCTTGAAAGGATTAGAAGAAATAGAATAAGGAGAAGATGGAGAAGAAGGAGAAGGAGAAGAGGGAGGAGAAGAAGAAAAGGGTGGATCTGGTTGCTTGTCACCATCTCCATCTTGTTTCCCTTTCTTGTCTTTGCGATCTTCTTGCTTCGACGAACCTTCTTCACGATTCTTCTGCTCTTGTCTCTCCTGAAAAAGAATGTCCACCTTAGCCTTCATCTCGAGGAATGCTCTTCGAAACTCTTGCTCACTGATTTCTTCAGGAACCTCCATTCCAGAAACTGACATCTTCGGAAATGTTCTACGCTTCCTGATCTCAGGATCAAATTCTTTGAGCTTGCCTTCACCCTTCTGAATCTTGGATCTCGTTAGCATTCAAAAACAAATAACTACAATAATAGTCACCCAAAAGCTCTGATACCAACTTGATCTGTATAGGATCTAGACTATTTTGCAGAAATGAATGCTTAATTTTTACAATGATTATTCCAAGTTAATTAAATCAAAATTAACTTGAGGAAATAACAAAATGAAGGAATTAACAAACTGAGAGAAGGTGAGAGAGAAGAAGAGAAGTCCAAACAGTGTTTGATTACGGACAAATGTGACTACGTCTCCGGGTCCACTCCAATAGAGAGACCGATCCGATTAACTCCAAAAATCAATTACAAAGCACCACAATCATTCTCCAAGCACTTCGGCAGCATAACAACGCTCTGATGTGCAAGAATGACTCAAAGAATCTCCACAAGACCTCTCTTTCGTGTCACCACAGCTTCAAGACTTCGTCACCTGAAAAAAAAACTACATTGCAACTCTCACCTCACACTCCCCTTAAATACAAAAAAAAATGCTCAAATTGATTACTAACCAATTGATTTACAAAATATTCCTTATCTCTCCAAATTACATAATAATCTTTAACAATCTCCCTTATTTGAATATAAATCCCTTTAAATCAATCTAAGCCCTTCAATTTTATTGTTTATTTGGGCCTTATCAATCGGGGAGTTTTCATTAGTTACATTTAATCCTTAAAAAAGGATTATTGTTTAAAATTTGGAGGGTTTGTTTTAATTTTTAAGGTATTCGGTTTCCAAATCACTTAATAAAAATAACCGACGCCTATTTAAGTTAAAGACTGTCCCGTGGCCCGTTGGTATTAAGACTTTTTGGGAGCCCGATGGTTCTGGGTTCCACTCTCGGCCGTCGACGTTTTTTCCAAACCATACCAATAAACTCTCAACAAAAGCAACCGCTTCCCATACATAGTTAAGCGCGCAGATATAGCGCAACGGTTAGCAGCTAAGTTTGGCATAAATGGGTTGGGGGTTCGAATCCGCCCAACAACACCTTTTTTTTATATAAACAAACCAACGAACTTGCCAACCGGCCGAACGAGTCTTCTGATGGGACGCCACGTGGCACTCTTTGACTAGTCCACATGGCATCAACTGATGAGTTCACCGCACTGACTCAGATCTGACCGGATGCCACGTGTTCGAGAACCATTAGCTGATGCTGCTAACGTGTTGCTGACTCATAGCCAACGTGTCTCCCAACTGGATGCTAACGTGGAGGCACACGTACGCTGACTGGATGCCGATGGTATTGCTGACGTGTGTACGGATGACACGTGTTGCAACCTGATTGGTCCGTACAATGATGACGTGGAAGCCAAATGTCAGATTTTGGTTTGGCCACTTCACAGTCCATACAGTACGGAATGTTGACGTTAGCATCCGTACGGTCCACCACCTCAAAAGTCAACTGCAAGCTTTGACTGCTGATAACTCCCGCATACAATGTCGGATTTTGACGAAACGAACACCGTTGAAATTGTGTCGACGAGCTCTTCGCAATGACGCCGGCTTTGAATATTTTTAACAATGCCATTTTTTTGCCTTCTGGACGCCCCTGATCTCGGTTTGACCCGAGGTTTGACTGGCCATAACTTGCACAAATGGACTCCTTTTCACTCTATTCGAGTTGCATTGAAATCAGGACGCTAAGCTCTTTCTGATGGTGCTGATTTGTGAGAGAAATGGGACACTTCAATTTTCACTGAAATATCCATTGGATCATTAAAGGCGGCAAAGAATTGAGGGCCCTGATTCAAATGAATTATGGGAATTCTTGAGGAGATTGCCACGGAAAGATAAAAAAGTTGTTAAAGCATTGAGAACACTAATTGAAGAGTATTGGAAGAATAACACAAATCCATCTCTACGTCAAAGGGATGTGGTAAGAAGGAGAATCAATATTCAGAACCGTGAGCCACATCCAAAGCATTTTTTAGATACGAATCAAACCTAATTTTTTCATAAATTTTAACAAGATTATCCTCAAATTAGTATTTTTCAAAGATATTTTTAAATTCTTAAACCTTTTTATTTCAAGATAAATCACACATGCACTACTTGTTGTTGTAGACTACATATTGAATTCTCTAACCATTATGATGTTTATCATTCTATATGTTTAGATTTGCATTCTAACGATGTTTTGCAAGATTGTGGCATAGAAGCCCCACCAACATCTTCAAGAGAGTTCTTATCAAAAAAATTATGTGAAATAAAGGATGGCCAAATATTCTACAAGACAACATGCTTGGATGGTTCATGTGAGCGTTGAGGTGACTTGCAATGTATGCCAGTATGTCAACATATGGAAAGTACAAATGAGGTGGGATAGAAACTAGTAGAGTTCGGGAAGTATAAAATAGTGGCATATGTTACAAAAGATGGGTCTCAAGAAAAAAGGTGTGATTTGGCTATTCAGAAGATTCCAATGTATTAGTTTATGTCCATGTTTCGTGACAATATAGTGTATGAGTATGCAAGGCATACCCATAGAGCCCAATGGCTAGAAACAAAATTCAAGCTATGCAAGGACACCTTTCCAATTGGCAGCATAGTATCAATGGTTGACTCTATAGAGAACTATACTCTACAGCCAAAACGCGAGGTACAGTCATAGTATTACAACTCCACACAGGTTTTGATATTTGTGCACATAGCATTCATTCATGTAGTTGATAGTATAGAGGACCAAAGGAAGGTATTGAGGGAGTATCACTTTTATATTAGTGATGATCCTACACATTCTCCATATTTCGTGCAAGGTTGCTTCCAAATGTTCTACAGTGATTTGGCTCAGAGGGGCATAGCATACAGTCGGCATATAATATGGTTAGATAACTATGTAGCATAGTTCAAGAACTCACGCATGTTCTACTAGTTGAGAAAGATGCATGTCATTACAGGTGTTCAACATATGTGGAACTTTTGTGAGGTCAGGCATGGAAAGGGGGAGCATGTGTGGAAAGAGCATTAGCACAAGAAGAGTTAAAGTATAAAGACAGTGCAAAGTTGACAGATGCAAAATCAATCATCGAGTGGTGTAATGCTTCGATGAGTCCACGTAATGAAGGTACCTCTTTAGTTCATAGACTTTTTTGGTTGATGGATGATACTAACATTGCACCATATGATGATTGTTGTACACTAATAGGATCAAGTGAGCTACACTCTTTCCTTAGCTCAGATACAAGTTCATGAAGTATCAATACATGGAATGCTTTTTGTTCTTCATGTACAATGCAAGCCTGGAATGATTGTGAGTCAGGGGAGTGGGTTGACAAATGGTCGACAAGTTATCTTAGCCCACTTCACACATATAACCCTTTGATGACATTGAAACTTACACAAATGGAATCATCGGTCAAATTTGACCACGTATCAGATCTAGTTCAACCAGGTAATATATCTACTTGCTTAGTTTTTGAAATTCTTATTGTTATCTTACTTTGTAGTGTATTCATAATGTTGACTAATTTCAAGAGATTTGTTGCACATATCAATGCAAGGCATGTTTATGCAGTTATTGAAGATGAAGAAAACAAAGAGGGAATGGACTATTACTTGTGTCATTGTGTTGAGGCCAAAAAGAAATTGTAGTCCCCAGTTATAGATGGAGAAAGCATCGAATACCCTATAGGCTCAATTGTTGTTACTAGAACGTGGCTTAGAAGGTACCCACATAAGAGTGTTAAACATTGGTTGTTTCAGTACTTTGACACACATCGTAAGATTCTTCATTACTTGAACCTTGTCCTGGCATCCAATGTTTGTTTGACCAAATATGGGGATAGACCTTTGAACAAGACCTTGTGGAAGGTCCATGAGTCTGACCATGAGGCAATACTTGACACAATAGAGAGTAGAGCATACCCGAATGGTTCGTTGGATTAATTTGTAAGTATGCACATTGGTTCTTATTAATTTATACTTGTATGCACATTAATTTTTTTAATTTAAATGCTATCATCTTCTTTTACTTTTCCTATTTGTAACCTGCTAAAAATTAATTGGTGTCCCCTTTCAAAAAATGTAGATGTTGGAAATATGTGTCTCAAACATACAGGCTGAAACCTCCATTGGATCCAAGTCGGTATGACATCTATCATGTCTGGCCGACTAGTAGATTGGTAACATCATGTTCTGTACAGGTCATTGTGACCTAGCTTCTGTCTCGTTGAATGTTTCTATCACTGTGACATATGGTGTTCAGGGTGATCTCTTGTTGCGTGGAGTTCTTTGTCCAACAGGCCATTCAATCGTAAATTGGGGAGACTCATGAAGACTACGGGCTGAGGGATAACCTATGTTGGTTCGGTGAGAAGTCTTAGCAAATAGTGAAGGTCACGCTGACGGGGACACATCCAAACGTTCATCAGAGTAACTCAAAGCAATCGGGGAAAGGTCTTGGCGAGAGTGTTAAGTCTTGACGACCATTCGGTGTTCAGTGTAACTGGAAGGGTTTCAGAGAAACGTCTTAGTAACTGAAGGATGTCTTGCTGATAGCCTGTGGCTATCGGGGTAACCCGAATGATCTCAGGAAGAAGTCCCAGTGAAGAATGTAAGTCTCGCTGATGATAAGGGATCTTCAATATAATTCTTGGCGACAGATGAACACTTTGAGGTAAGTCTTGGAGTTCAGTATGTTCTCTCGGAAAAAGATGTAAGTCTTGCCAACTATTCTTTGGAGCTCGATATGACTTGTGACTTCGGTATAACCTTTGGTGACTCACTATGATCTCCTGGCGAAAGCGATAGGTCTAGGTGACTGCTTGGTGATTCGGCGTAACACATGAAAGCTCAATAGGATGTCTTGGCGATAACAGTGACTCTTGGCAACATCGATATGAAGGTTATGTGGCATCGGCGAGACACTGTTAGTGTCTCACTGAGATGCCAACACAATGCAAATTTTGTTGACCGATTGACCATCCTATGTGGAGTCTCATGGACCAATAGGAGAAGTTGAATCTAAACAGTTGGAAGATTGTTCATTGTGATGGTTCTATGAGGAAGTTTGATAGATAGAGATCGACATGGATATACTCGGTGATTGCAGATGGTGATCGGTTGGTTGGTTCGAAGGTTGATTCAACAAATTCTTGTATGATCAGTAAATGTATTCTAATCTGTAAAGGTTGTAACTTGAAGGTTCTTGTACAAGATCATTCATGGTGAATGTTGCTGTAAATAGACATCAGAAAGATAAGTCTGAAACTTGTATGTTATCTTTATTACTATAATACAAAGTGACTTCTCTTGGTGTGGTGGGTTTTTCTCCCGTAAGGGTTTTCCCATGTATATCTGGTGTTCATGTGTGATTGTCAAATACTCTATTTCTGTTATCTGCTTCATAGTGCATCTTAATTGGATTGTAATTGTAAATTTTAAAGTGTATTTGCATTCTTCCCTGAGGTATTGACGTTAGGAGAATTTATTTCCGCATCTAATTTTCCTTACAAGTGGTATCAGAGCCTGGCTAGTTGTGTTATCCTTGTGGGTACGTTGGGGTTTTTTGAGTCAATTCTATTGAGTGGGAGTCTTGTAGAAAATTGTTATTTTTGATTATAGGTTGAGATGACTAGTACATCTGGTAAGATTGAAATAGAGAAATTCAACGGCAGTAACTTTGAGTTGTGGAAACTCAAGATGGAGTATCTTTTAGTGGATCGTGATCTTTGGATTGTTGTGGCTAGAGTGAAACCTACAGGCATGAAGCAAGAAGATTGGGACCTTGCAAATAGGATGTCTAAGGGGCTGATAAGGCTTTGTTTGGTAGACTCAGTGCTTCTGAATGTGCATAAAGAGAACATTGCATCTTCTTTGTGGAAGAGACTGGCATCTATTTATCAGGGGAAGTCCTTGGTGAATAAACTATTCCTGAGGAAGAAGCTGTACTCGTTGAGCATGCAGGAAGGAGG
>VDFB02281492.1:693084539-693140927 GCA_007258455.2 Sequoia sempervirens
AGTGGTATGAAGAGCTATGAGACAATTGAGTACCCAAACATGAGAATAAATCTTTCCAAAAGTGACTAGTGAAGATAGGATCATGATCACTAACAATAACTTTAGGTGTACCATGTAGTTTTTGGATATTCTCCAAAAAAGCTCTAGCCACTACACTTGCTGTAAAAGGATGTGCTAATGCAATGAAATGTGCATATTTAGTGAGCCTATCAACCACCACCATGATGACATTATGACCTTTAGATTTGGGAAGCCCTATGATGAAGTCCATGGATATCTCTTCCCAACACTGGCTAGGAATAGATAAGGGTTGCAAGAGACCTGGTGCCTTAATTGTCTCCCCTTTATGCCTTTGACACACCAAACATTCAGCCACAAATTTTTGAACATCACCCCTTAGCCCTTCCCAAAAGAAATCTTGCTTGACTCGATGATATGTCTTCAAAAATCCTGAATGACCACCCACTGGAGACTCATGCAACTGGTGGAGAATCTTGGATTTGTTGGAATTTTGCAGTAGATACAAACGCTTTTTTATTATACCAAAGAGTATCTCCTTCCAACAAAACTTATCCAACTTACTAGGGATCACTTTTAATTGCTCGGGATGAGATTGCTAGCTCTAAACATCATTTTGCTACTCTACTTTGGCTTCCTCCACCCAATTTGCTTGTAATATTGAAAGGGCAATAACAATAAGGCTTCATCTTTCTCTATCCTTCCTTGAAAGTGCATCCGCTACAATATTTTCTTTCCTCTTCTATACAATCTCAAAGTCATATCCTAACATCTTAGTGACCCATTTTGTTGCTCTTCAAAAGATAGTCATTGTTCCAAAAAATATTTTAGGCTATCATGATTTGTCTTAACCTTGAAATGTCTACCCAATAGATAAGGCTGCCATTGTTTCACTGCATGGAGTATTGCTAGCATTTCCTTCTCATAAATAGGTTTTAATAGATTCTTACCTTTTAATTGATGACTCTCAAAAGCAATTGGTCGACCTTCTTGCATAAGCACTGCTCCTATCCCATTTCCAGAAGCATCACATTCCACAATGAATTCCTTGGTGAAGTCAGGAGTGGCAAGTACCGGAGTTGAACACATAGCCTCCTTCAATCTCTCAAATGCTGTATTGGCAGACTCATTCCAATGAAAAGAATCCTTCTTCAATAGAGCGGTGAGAGGTGCTGCTATACTACCATAATTCTTCACAAATCTTCTATAGTACCCTGTCAATCCCAAGAATCCTCTTAGTTTCTTAATGGTTTTTGGAATAGGCCATTCCATGATAGCCTTAATTTTGTTAGGGTCCACCTTTACTCCTTCATGTGAAACTATGTATCCCAAATACTCCACCTCTGTAAGACCAAAAGCACACTTGATGGCTTAGCATAGAGTTTATGATCTTCAAGTATTTGTAATGCTTGGTCCACATGTTGCAAATGTTCTTCCCAAGTCTTTTTATAAATCAATATATCATCAAAGAATACTAATACAAACTTTCTCAAGAACTTCTTAAAAATGGAATTCATCAAACTTTGGAATGTAGATGGTGCATTGGTAAGACCAAATGGCATCACCAAAAATTCATAATGACCCTCATGAGTCTGAAATGCTGTCTTACAAATATCCTCCTCCTTAATCCGAATTTGGTGATAACCAGATCTAAGATCTAACTTGGTAAAAAACATAGCTCCATTTAATTCATCTAACAAATCATCAATGACTGGAATTGGAAACTTATCTTTAATGGTGTACATGTTGAGCACTCTATAATCTGGACACATGTGCCAAGTATCATCCTTCTTACGTACCATCACCACTGGCGAGGAGTAAGAACTTTGGCTATGCCTAATGATTCCTGCCTCTAGCATCTCTTCAACAATTTTTTCTATCTCACTCTTTTGTATGTGTGGATACCTGTAAGGCCTGATGTTCCTGGTTGGCTCTCGGGACTAATCATCAGAGTGGCATGATCATGATCCTCTTAGAGGAAGTCCTTAGGTATAGCCCCAAGAACAACCGAGTGACTATCAATTATAGCTTGCAAATCGGATGAGGAGTATTAGATTGAGAGATCCCTAATGAACATAGTTGGGCTACAATCCATCCACTTTTCTGGGCAACTTTTGCATTTGATGAGAGCTTACCATTTGTGGGAGATTTCCTGCCTTCAACCCCTAGCTCTACTAGCTTCCTTCGACATTGAAATCTCATGAATAGTTCTTGAAGTTCATCTCACCTGTTCCTGTAATGTAGTAAGCCATTGTACTCCCAAAACAATATCCGATGCAATCGGATATCGTGATACATTGGGGTATCAAGTTGATAATCTCCATGGATAAATTTTAATGCTATGACACTTCCCCTAACAACTAACCGCACCATCCGCAATCAAAACTTGAAACTCGAGCCGGATAAATGAAACAATTTAGACGTAGAAGCTAACTTTTTGTTGATGAAATTATGAGTACTACCTCGAAATATCAACATCATATCTTCGCTTTTTAGGAACCCCACCACCTGAGAGTTTGTGGAGACTAAACCTCGAGAGTGCATGACAAGAAATGATTGGTTGAGAATCATGTGATTTCTCATTTGACTCCCTTTCATCTTCTAGTATGGGTTCCTCCTCTTCTTCCTCATTGGGACCTTCAATATAAAACAATTTCTTTTCACTACATTTATGTCCTCGACTGTATTTGATATCACAATTGAAACACAAGCCTTTTGCTCTTTTCTCCTCAATTTTTGTGGAGTCAACTCTAGTAGGGTTGGTGTTGAATATGCTTTCTCTCAATACATTAGCCCCCTTGCTTCTTAGGAATCAAATATTTCTCCTCACCGCTGCTAAGATAAAAGACTCATTTATGGAACTAGGCTAAAACATGCGTATTCTCATGTTGAATGTGATCCTAGACTCCCCAAGAAATCACATTCAAGTTTTCCTCCCAGAATTGAATCCCAACCTCTAAGTGATAGATTTTGGAATTGCTGGGAATATAACCTTAACTCCATCCCGCTTGTTGAAGTTTAGCTAGTCGGTCAATAGTTGTCCAGGACGCTATTGCTATATTGTGCTTGGGAGTTCCTCCTCAGGCTGACCATGAGACGGTGAGCTCCTTTACCCTCGGGATGAGTGCAAAGCCACCCATACCAAAATGAATTGATCCGTTCTAAATATAAGGAAGCCATCGCGGGACTTTGTCCATTCGGGATTTGGTGTACTTCAAAAAAATTCTCCATTTGGTTTATCCATGTTAGAGGATCCTTACCATCAAACTTGTGCATATCCACCTTTGGAAATAAATTCCTAGATCCCATAGGAGTACTAAAGCTTGTGTTAGTAGTGGCTGACCTAGAATTCTCACCTTGGACGCTTGAGAACTCCTTTCTTGATTCAGCTATGTAGGTGCTTAACATGTTTCACATGTCCGACAAATCTCCTCTTAGGTCACACATATCCATCTTAAGCGAGGAAATTTCTTCCTTGACCTTATTGTTAATTGAGGAAATTTCTTCCTTGACCTTATTGATTTCTTCATTATGAGAAATATCCTTGATTGTTTCACCATCCTTATCAGGAGTCTTCCCCGGAGTGACAGCATTCTTTTTACCCCTTGTTGCAGGCCTTGTCATGATGGAAACCACTAATGTTGAAATAAATCACAAAAATGAAATTTAAATTCTCTCAAATTTTTACTGTAATCTCCTTTAGTATTTCTTCAAAAACCCAATAAAAATTAGACTCCAATTCAACAAGATGTGCGAGATATGTAGATTCCAAAAAAATAGGGTAGAAACCCTAATTCTGCAATAATTCGCTTAATTCTACTCCAATTCTTCTAAAATCTGGACTGTAGCTTCTTCAATATGTTCTTCAAAAACATTTTAAAAATAAGAAAAAAATTCGATAAATTCTGAAAGATATGTTCTTCCCAAAATCGCCTCCAAAATTGAGAAAAACCTTGCCTCTATGGTGCCAAGATCATGCTCTGATACCACTTGTTATGAAATAACTGTAACAATGGAATAATAAGGATATGGAAACATGCTGAAATAATTTGATAATAATCGAGAATAAATAAGCCACTCGAGGGCAAACCTCCAAATATCTCTAATGAGAACACACTTCACACTTGATGATGAAAATAAGACTCACAACCTCCTATATATACCTATTTATGCCAAGGATATCACCTAGGCCGACTTAGACACACCTATATAAGACTTAGGCTGACCTAAAAAACTAAATAACAATATACTAATGATAATATGACTTAATAGAGAGTTAAGATAGCCACAAGCCGACTATTCATAACCCGATGTACAATAATATTAAGGGCGTAGCATAAAGAGAGAAATATCCCTAATTATGTAAACTCTATGGAAGTAAAACTTCCTATAGAGAAGACTATGTTCTGGCAACATAGGCTAGGCCACATAGGAGAAAAAGGTTTAAAAACCTTAAAGAATAAAAACCTAGTTGAGGGGCTTGAAGATTGTAATCTTGAATTTGAATTCTGTGAACACTATATATATGGAAAGTAGCACTGTGTTTCATTTTATTCCAATCCTAATAAATCTTTTGGTTTGTTAGATTATATTCATTCGGATGTGTTTGGTCTAGTGAATGCCTCTTCTTTGTCTAAGTCAAGATACTACATGTCGTTCATTGATGATTATTCAAGAAGAGCATTTGTATATTTTTTGAAAAGTAAATCAGAAGTATTCAGTCAGTTTAAAGAATTTAAAAATCTTGTTGAAAATCAAACTGGTAGAAAAAGAAAATGCTTAAGGACTGATAATGGCGGTGAATTCTATTCTGATGAATTTGAAAGATACTATAAAGACCATGGAATTAAAATACACAAGACTACAACTTATACTCCACAGCAGAATGGAGTTGCAGAAAGGTTCAATAGGATAGTGATGTAGAGAGCACGAAGTATGCTCAGTAGTGCTAGCTTGGAGGAGAAATTCTGGGCTGAGGCTATATCTACTGCATGTTATCTAATTAATCGTTCTCCAAATTTTTCTCTTGTTGAGAAAACACCTTTGGAAGCATGGTCTAGTAAGAAGCCCTCTCTTAGACATATTTGAGTCTTTGGCTGTGAGGCATATGCATATGTGCCAGATGTGAAAAAATCTAAATTGAAGAACAAGGCTGTCAAATGTATTTTTATTAGCTATAGTGCTGTTATAAAGGGATACGAGCTTTGGAATTCTAATACGGAGAAGGTTCTGTATAGCAGAAGTGTAATCTTTCATGAGTTGAAACCTTCTACCTTGGATCTGTAGTCAAAGACAGTCAGAAAACAATAAGGATGTAGCATTAATTCCTCCTACACCAGAGAAAGAGGAATTCAAAATTCAAAATGTACTTGAAACTGAGGAGAGCTCGAGCAGTTTTGAAAGTTTGGAATAAGAAGAAGAACCTCAACCTCAGCCACTGAGGAGGTCAACCTGAGAAAGAAAACAACCAGATAGGTATGGGTTCTCATTGATTGATTCTACTTGTGCCTATGCTTTGATTTCTAGTATTGATGAGCCTAGGACTGTAAAAGAGGCAATTAAAATGTCTGATTCAGACTCTTGGTTGGAAGCCATGAACGAAGAGATGGCATCATTAGAGAAAAAAGAAACTTAGAGTCTGGTGCCCTTGCCTGAAGGCAGAAAACCTGTGGGCTGCAAATGGGTATTTAAGAAAAAGATTGGTCTGGATGGCAGTGTAGAAAAGTACAAGGCAAGACTTGTTGCAAAGGGTTATTCCCAGGTAGAGGGAATCGATTATGGGGAAATATTTTCTCCTGTAGCAAAGCTGACATCTATCAGATTTCTTGTCACTTGCAGCAACGTATGACTTAGACATCGAACAGATGGATGTGAAGACAACATTTCTTCATGGTGATCTTGAAGAAGAAATCTATATGTCCCAGCTTGAGCACTTTGTTGAAAAAGGTAAAAAAAAACTAGTATGCAAATTAAAGAAGTCTCTATATGGGTTAAAGCAGTCACCTAGAATGTGGTACCATAAATTTGATACTTTTGTATTGTCTTTGGGATTTGTGAGATCAAAATCTGATCACTATGTATATTATAAAGTTGAAAGTGATCGAGTACTTGTTATTGCTCTCTATGTTGATGATATGTTGTTCATAGGAAATAGCAAGCTAATGATTTCTAATCTTAAGTCCCAATTGTCTGCTAAGTTTGAAATGAAGGATCTTGGTGCAGCAAGGTATATTCTGGGGATGGAGATAACCAGGGACAAGAAGAATAGAAAACTATGGCTTAGTCAGAGTAAGTATATCAAGACTGTTCTTGAGAGATTTTGTATGAATGATTGCAAACAGCTAGTGGTTTCAGTCTTGCAGGGAACGAAGCTATTTGTTGAGGACTGTCCAAAATCTTCTACTGAGATGGAGGAAATGACTAGTGTACCGTATGCTAGTGTAGTAGGCAGTCTAATGTATGCAATGGTCTGTACAAGGCCATACATTGCCCAAGTAGTGGGAGTACTTAGTCGGTTTATGGCTAATCTAGGAAGAACGCATTGGGATGCTGTGAAAAGAGTTTTCAAATATTTGAAGGGCACTTCAAATTTTTCTTTGTGTTACCATGGGAATTTGGTTGAATCACAGAGGACTCTCAGCATTTGCAGATATGTAGATTCTGATTGGGTAGGGGACATTGACAGCAGGAGGTCCACCAGTAGATACATTTTCATGATGAATGGTGGTGCAGTGAGTTGGATGAGTAAGTGACAGGCTGCAGTCACTTTGTCCACTACGGAGGCTAAATACATGGCAGCTACCCATGCTTGTAAAGAAGTAGTTTGGTTGAAACGTTTGTGTTCTAACATTGGTTTTGATGCAGGGGAAATAACTATTTTCTGTGACAGTCAGAGTGCAATTTGTCTGGTAAAGAATCCAACTTTCATGCCAGGACAAAACATATAGACGTACAGTATCACTTTGTACGAGATATGGTGGAGGATGGAAAGGTTAGTTTGGAAAAGGTTGATACTCTGGAGAATGTTGTAGACTCATTGACAAAGACAGTGAGCATAGACAAGTTCAGGTGGTGTGCCAGTTCGATGGGCCTTAGTGCCCATGATTTTCAGTAAGTTATGTTGTGCTTTGGAGGTGCCTGTGTGATCTTCGTCAAGTGGGAGATTGTTGGAAATATGTGCCTCAAACATCACAGGCTGAAACCTCCATTGGAGCCAAGTCGGCATGACATCTATCATGTATGGCCGACTAGCAAATTGGTAACATCATGTTTTGGACAGGTCGCTGTGACCTAGCTTCTATCTCACCGAATGTTTCTATCACTGTGACATATGGTGTTCAGAGTGATCTCTTGTCGTGTGGAGTTCTTTGGCCGACAAGCCATTCAATCGTAAATCGGGGAGACTCATAACAACTACGGGCTTCAAGATAACCTATGTTGGTTCGGTGATAAGTCTTAGCGAACAGTGAAGGTCACGCCGATGTCAACACATCCAAACATTCATCGAAGTAACTCAAAGCGATCGGGGAAAGGTCTTGGTGAGAGTGTTAAGTCTTGCCAATCATTTGGTGTTTGGTGTAATTGGAAGGGTTTCGGAGAAATGTCTTAGCAACTAAAGGATGTCTTGCCGATAGCCTATGGCTATCAGGGTAACTCGAATGATCTCGAGAAGAAGTCCCAGCGAAGAATGTAAGTCTCACCAATGATAAGGGATCTTTGATATAACTCTTGGTGATGGATGAACACTTCAGGGTAAGTCTTGGAGTTTGGTATGTTCTCTCGGCGAAAGATGTAAGTCTTTCCAACTATTCTTTGGAGCTCGATATGACTTGTGACTTCGGTATAACCTTTGGTGACTCCCTATGATCTCCTGGTGAAAGCGATAGGTCTAGGTGACTACTTGGTGATTCAGCGTAACACATGAAAGCTCGATAGGACATCTTGGCGATAATAGTGACTCTTGGCGACATCGATATGAAGGTTATGTGGCATCGGCGAGACACTGTTAGTGTCTCACCAAGATGCCAACACAGTGCAAATTTTGTTGACCGATTGACCATCCTATGTGGAGTCTCGTGGGCCAATAGGAGAAGCCGAATTTGAACAGTTGGAAGATTGTTCATTGCGATGGTTCTGTGAGGAATTTTGACAGACAGAGATCGACATGGATATACTCGGTGATTGCAGATGGTGATCGGTTGGTTGGTTCAGAGGTTGATTCGACAGATTTTTGTATGATCAGTAAATGTATTATAATATGTAAAGGCTGTAACTTGAAGGTTCCTGTACAAGAT
Source organism: Sequoia sempervirens (assembly GCA_007258455.2). Lineage (NCBI taxonomy): Eukaryota > Viridiplantae > Streptophyta > Pinopsida > Cupressales > Cupressaceae > Sequoia > Sequoia sempervirens. Next base: position 693,092,852 of record VDFB02281492.1, read on the forward strand.
CGTTCATGGTGAATGTTGTTGTAAACAGACATCAGAAAGATAAGTCTGAAACTTGCATGTAATCTTTATTACTGTAATACAAAGTGACTTCTCTTGGTGTGGTGGGTTTTTCTCCTGTAAGGTTTTCCCACGTATATCTGGTGTTCATGGGTGATTGTCAAATACTCTATTTTTGTTATCTGCTTCATAATGCATCTTAATTGGACTGTAATTGTAAATTTTAAAGTGTATTTGCATTCTTCCCTAAGGTATTGATGTTAGGAGAATTGTTTTCTGCATCTAATTTTCCTTACAATAGATTTATGAGCCATCCAAGAGAATCTTAGCCAAGAAAGCAATGCAACATCCTTATTTTGATGATCTTGAAAAATCTCAATTACAATTTTAAGCCCTTATAAAAGTGCATACAAAGCTTGGTGAGGGAATTTCAAGTTATTCATTTAAAGCTAACCTTATCATGAGCACCTATGATGTAGACATTATAAGAGCATCTCAAATTTGAAGTTATTCTATTCATGAGAGGTGTTGTGTGCAATAGGTATCTTGGAACTCCTAGTGAAGATGTATGACCAAAAGTGACTATGTTGAGAGACTAGCATGCCTATCCTCAATGGAAGCATCAAAATTTATGCCTTGTTGTTCCCGAGTTGGAGCCAAATGGTGTGGATTTGTTGTCTATAAGTTCCTTCCATCTATTTTCATTTGATTTCCATTTTGGGTGCTCTTTCTTTTTCTTCTTTTACTTTGTGTATTTGTAAGTAAACTACTAAAATTTTGATTTATGAGCCATTAAAGAGAATCTCAGCCAAAAAAATAATGTAACATCCTTATTTTGATGATCCTGGCAAATCTCAATTCTTATTTGAAGCCATTATAAAATAGCATGTGAAGCTTACCAAGGGAATATCAAGTTACTCATTTGAAATAAACCTCATCATAAGTACCTATGATGTAGACATTATAAGAGAATCTTGAATGTATGAGTAACATTATAAAAGATCTGTGAGACCAGAGTACCTAACGCAATGTGCTTATAGTGCAGGGCACCTGGGCCTTCATTTTATAAAATAGGTTTAGTATGTAGTGTCTTTATGTTTAAGGTCATGTTTTTGTTTTGAAATAAGGTCTTAAAGACCATGTTCAATGTTTTGGGTTGGTTTTGGTTAGGAGGAGTCATTTTGAGTCAATTTGGTAAAGTTGCAAAAATTATAAAAAATTTGCATAGCAACTTTTTGCATTTTTGATGTAAAAGGGAAGTTGAATAGTTAGGATGTTAAAAGTTAGTTGTAGTCAGTTGGATATGGTTGGAAAAGGTTAAATATGCTTTTTAATAGTTGAAACAGGGGTTGGATGTATATTTGGAGGATTGAATAACAAAGATTCACTATTTTTTGCGTTTTCTTACATTGAATTTCTTTGCTACAACAACTTGTACATTTTCGTATGGTCTAGAAGTTCTCATTTGTGCATTGGAATTGATGGAGGAGTGAACTACCTTTAATTTTCATCTTGTCTCATTTTATTTCATTAGGTTTTGAGTGAGTTATAGTGTTTTGATACCCTACTGTGCATCAATATAACCAACGTATAGTCTAATTTATTATAAAAACTTCATTTATTAAAACAAATCAACCTAATGATTATATATCAACATCAATATAGCATACAGTCTATTGAAATAAACACTTGTAATGAGATTTACTCAAATATTGAAATTTATTGCTGCCCTCAAACATTTGTAATTCAAGAAATGTAATCCCTTAATAGTCCAAATTGCAAAAGGGAAACAATCTTTGACGGACTGTTACCCGGATACCATGTTAGTTATGGAAATTCCTTCTAAGGAATTGAGATCACATAGGGAACCTTTAAAATAACCTCTCTTGGTTTTTGTTATCTCAGAGTCATTTTTCCGTGGTGTCCAATTTTGACTTGATAGAAAAAGTGTCAATTGCAAGCAATTTAAATTTGCAAATTGGTGCAACTTTTGTTCTGCAACTTGTGTGACCAAAAAAATTGTTCCAATGCATCCAAATGGGTACATTTACACTAGGCATGGTCCTATTTTGCACCCAAACATGCAGAATCGCTCAAAGCTACGTTCAACCAGATCGATCCCTTAAGAGTCCAAAGTGCAAAAGGGTGGCAATCTTTAACGAGCTATTACTTGAAAACCATGATGCATAAGAACTCTTCTACTAAGCCTACGGGATCGTATTGGGACCCTCTACAATAACCTCTCTCATTTTTTTTAATGTCGGAGCCGTTTTCCCATGGTATCTAGTTTTCACTTGATGGAAAAAGTGTCAAATGCAAGCATTGTAAAGTTGCAAAGTGGAGAAACTTTCGTTCTGCAACTCATGTGACCAAATGAATTGTTCCAACACATCTAGATGGGTACATTTACACTATGCATGGTCCTCTTTCACACCCAAATACACGGAATCACTCTGAGATACGTTCAACTGGCTCAATCCCTTAAGGGTCCAAAGTGCAAAAGGGCAACAATCTTTGATGAGTTATGACTCAGAAATTGTTGTGCTTATGAAGTCTTTGTCTAAGCCTACAAGATCATGTTGAACCCCTCTACAATAACCTCTCTTGATTTTTGTTATCTCGGAGTGGTTTTCCCGTGGTGTCCAATTTTCACTTGATGGAAAAAGTGTCAAATGCAAGCAGTGCAAAGTTGCAAAATGGTGCAACTTTTGTTCTGCAACTCATGTGACCAAATAGACTATTCCAATGCATCCATATGGGTGGGTTTATGCTAGGAATGGTCCTCTTTCACACCCAAACATGCAGAATCATTTTGAGCTACATTCAACCAGTAGAATCCCTTAAGAGTCCAAAGTGCAAAATGGCTACAAACTTCAGCATGTTGTTACTTGCATACCATGATACTTAAAAAATTCTTGTCTAATCCTATTGAATCATGTTGGGCCCCTCTACAGTAACCTCTCTCATTTTTCACTATCTCGAAGGAATTTTCCCGTGATGACAAATTTTCACTTGGGGAAAAAGTTGTCAAATGCAAGTAGTTGAAAGTTGCAAAGTGGTGCAACTTTTGTTATGCAACTCGTGTGACCAAACAAACTATTCCAACACATCCAAATAATTATGCTTATGCTAGGCATAGTTCTATTTTTCATCCAAACACATAGAATCACTCCGAACTATGTTCAACCGGATTGATCCCTTAAGAGTCCAAAGTGCAAAATGACTGCAAACTTCAACATGTTGTTACTTGGATACCATGATTCTTAGAAAATTATCATCTGATCCTATGGGATCATGTTGGGCCCCTCTACAATAACATCTCTCGGTCTTCGCTATCTCAGAGGCATTTTCCCATGGTGGTGAATTTTCACTTGGAGAAAAAGTTGTCAAATGCAAGTAGTTGTAAGTTGCAAAGTGGTGCAACATTCGTTCCGCAATATGTATGACCAAACAGACTATTCCAAAGTGTCCAAATAGGTATGTTTATGCTAGGAATGGTCTTCTTTCACACCCAAACACACAGAATCGCTTTGAGCTACGTTCAACTGAATCGATCCCTTAAGAGTCCAAAGTGCAAAATGGTTGCAAACTTCTTGGATACCGTGATGCTTAGAGACTTCTCGTCTAAGCCTATGGGATAACGTTGGGCCCCTCTACGATAACCTCTCATTTTTTGCTATCTCGAAGGCATTTTCCCATGGTGAAAAAATTTCACTAGGGAAAAAAGTTGTCAAATGCAAGTAGTTGAAAGTTGCAAAGTGGTGCAACTTTCGTTTTGCAACTCATGTGACCAAACAGACTATTCCAATGTGTCTGAATAGGTATTGTTGATGTGTATTTTGTGACCTACACTACACAGTAGAATAAAGCCTCCAACGACTACCCTATTCTCTTTTGATCAAAGTATTCCACATGCTAAGATTGTGAGAGAGATCATGTGTTCAACTCCAAGGTTCCTTCTATGCAATGGATAGCCTCAATTGGTTCATTGTGATTTTGTTGGTATCACGAGGGGACTTACACAATTGTTCACAAGTACTTGGCAGCAGACAATAGACTAAAGAGAAAGGGGACTTGCGATGCGGATGATTTGGCAATGAGGTACGAATTTCCTAATACTAATTGGAAATGTGTGGAATTTAAATGAGTGCAGGGTTTAGAAGGTCTAAGTTCTATCCTAAAGCAGGACGTGGGATTAAATTCAGCAAGCTTCAACCAGACTTTGCTTTTCCTCGTGTTGGACAACCTCTACAAAGTCGGTGCAATCTTCAAGGGGATAGCATGGAATGTTCAAATCACAATTTAGCATAACGACACCATCACAACAATGCATGCCAAGACATGAATCATAACCGAAGTTAAGCTTAAAAAGTATTCCATTCGACCACACAAGGTAAACTTACTATTAGCAAGATCACTAGTAGTATGGATTAGGCAAAGCTACTTGAATCAAATACCACAATCCACAACTAACTACTTGCATGAAATGAAATTTACTCTACTTTAAGTTCTACTTGAATAAGAAGGATGAAGAAATCTTGCTACATGATCATAACAAAAGATGAAATCATCATCAATGAAAACTCTTTTTATTATGATAGTTTTCACAACAACTTCTTACAAAGTTCTCAAGAAAAAAAACTTTCCTTCTTCTTCAAACTATGCTAAGCTGAGTTGTATCTCTATCCATATCTTTGATGATCTAATCTCTATGAGGTACAAATGAGGGGGAGTTCCCCTTTTATAGCTGGCCAATCTCAATGGATGGTCCAGATTGAATTACAATGGAGAGCTCAGATTGAGCCACATAAGCCCTAGACTAGATTTTTCCCTAATAATCGCCAGAAGGTGGAGTGGTACAATAAATGAGCACAAAATGATAGATTTCTCTTTTGAAAACTATGGGAAATTAATTCCCACTACCCTTCCAAAATATTCTCATCCAAGATCGTGTTCACATTGTTCTCCTTGACCATGAAAGCAACAAACTGTGCTAGCACTACATCAACCTCATGTTCTAAAATGGTTAAAGTGAGATTAAGCTGAAACTCGAGGATGGCGATTATTTGCTCTTTCCTGATACAATACTTTCTCCATGCCTCGATAGATTCTTGAGTGCTTTGAACAATGGTGGAGAAAGTGGAAATATTTTCAAAATCCACTTGAGCAAACATCCTTGCTTTAGAGAAGAATGGGTTCAGTCTTCCTTTCAAGCCATCCACTGTCACCTACTCAAGATTTAATCATTTTGTGAACAATGCCTCGAGTGTGTTGAAGATTCCCTCTCGAATGTTCTAAATGGCCTTCTTGACCTTGATTGACTCGGCCCTTGCCAGGTCAAATAAATCTTGGGCGGTGAATGTTGTGGAATACCATCCAGGAAAAACATACCTATCTCCAGCCTAAATTACCCCTCCCTCAATCAAAGTCTACACTGGCATATGCATCAGAGCAGCTAGCCATGGAATAGTCTTGTCCTAAAAAAATATGAGTACCACTCCATGTTTGTTCAATGTTTTCCATATGAGAGATGATGTTAGAGGCATGCTTAAAGGAAGAGACAAGGTCCTCAATGAATTTATCAGTTTCAACCTAGACACCGCCAACCCACTTATCTACTTCCTGAATTGCTTTCTTCATTTCTTTGAGCCCACTAACTAACTCTCATGGAAGCTCAACTAGAAGTTCTACCACTGGATTTTCCTGAGCACATGGATGTGCTAGATGTTGTACATAACCAATTAATTCCTTATGCTCCTTCTTCAGCCTCTTGTATTTTTCTCCTTTCTGAAGCAGTCTATCCTTCAATCCTTAAAAGGATTTTTCAGCTTCCTCAATCACTTGTGCTCCAATAGGACATCCTAGTTCAACTATAGTGATCATGTAATTCTCAGGCATTGCTTCATCTCAATCACATTCTTCCCTTGGAACCGCAACATGAAGAGTGTGGGAACCAAACTCATATGTTTCAAACCTGGAGTATTTTCTGGCTCTTTTCTTCTTAGGTGACCTACTTATTCTATTAAGAAGATCATTCATCTCTATTGTTGGGTCAGTGTCATCCTCTTGATCTCTCCTTATCGAATTTGTGAGCCAATTTGGAACATCCTGTTGAGTGTTGCAGACAACAAGTGGCTACTCCTTTGTTGCTTCTACTTCATGAACTTCTTCTCTAATAACAACATTTTTTCAGGGTTCTTCTGTCTCCATGTTTTGTATATCTTCCTCCAACTGTAATACATCCTCCTCCAAATCCTAGGCTTCAAGCTCTATATAATTATCATCTTCAAAGGCTGCCTCGATTGCATGCTCCAATTGAGTGTCAGTTTTTGTTTATTCTTCCTCATTCTCTGACTAGCCCTCACTCCTGGGAGCATTAGCACTCTGACTATCCATCCCCCCAGGCAACAATTGAGTGACCTCCTCCATTTCTTGCCTCTGACTTGCAAATAATGAAGCTTCTTGGACGCTTGAAGAGTGAGTCAGCAGTTGTGTAGGTGATGCTTCTTTTATTCTTTGAGGCTCTGGTTGAATTGGGTCTTCTTATGTGGCTCTATCGTTTGCACGACCTATTTTCTCTTCCTTGATGTAGGTGGCCTCTAATGTCCCATGAGATTGTACGTGAGAGGGATTGATCTGATCTTGATCCTATGAACATGTCTTTCAACCTAGCTTCTTGTGAATGTTAAGACTAGTATAGATAATTTGTCTAAGTTTGTGATTTTTGGTTCTACCCAATCAGGTGGTGGGATCGACATGTCCTTTATTGACTCATAATCCAAGTGAATAATACTGGCATCCTCATCCACTTGGTCCAGAACTTGAATAACTTCACATTCTCTGATCAATTTTAGGGGTAGCCTAGAGAACATCCTTCTTCTAATTTCAGCTTTGTCTTCTGCATTTTCCCAAAAGTCTTCAACATGCATCTTGTGTCGATATTCTTTACCTTGTACTACTCTAATCTTTCTGTGAGGATCAAAGTCTTGTCTACTGCTATGGAGAGTGAGGTGAAATAATTGTAGTTCATCCTCTACCTCTTTAGCTACCTAAAAATATGGACATTCTTCAATTGAATTCCCCATAACAATAGGGAAATTTAGCCCTCCTTTCTTCCTTTTCTTTATGATTTTGTCATAGGCAATGAGTTGCCTAAACACTTCTAGCATCATCATTTTGTCTGTGGGGTACCTTAGAAATCTACAAGCATAAGAAGTAAACCCATGCAGCCTAATATAGGTGAACTTCAGGAATTGGATAAACCAATACCGTACTCCTCAATCAACTTTTGGGCATCCTTGGATATCCTTTGTTGTGTTCTCTGTTGAAGAGTCCTTATGATGTGCATAGTAAAAGTTTCATTCACTCTCTTGAAGCTGGAGGTATTTTTCAAATGTAGCTATTTGCAAGCTTCATGGATTTTAAATTGATCGAGACTGCATCCATTTGGCTCTTGGTATGTCAATCCTTTGTATTTTGTCATCTAATCCAACATATAGATGGCATACAAACTCATATAAAATATCCTTGTTCTCCTCAAATTTTTGAACTACTCATCTATATTGTCACTGATCATTCTTTCCCAGTCAATGTACTCCTTTCCCTCCAACACTATGATGATATAGAAGAACATACAAGGTTCAAATGCATGTACTTTTGGGCTTCCATTCACCTGGATGAGCATCATGATTAAATCAAAATACTCTTGCTTCAACTGCTTTGAGATAATTTTCTTAGGCAACTTGGCACCAGGACGTTTTGACTTCCTCATCCATGATGTATTAATCCTCTTTGCACACCTTTCAAAAGATGAGGCGTACATTTTTTCAACTCTTTCCTTTGTCTTATACAACATCTTCTCAAAGACTAGAATCCCAAATGCCTCTCCAATAGCACTAGGTGTGAGGTTGGAAAACAACTAGTCATCCAAGGAGACAATTATTCTATGGCCAAGCTTATAATAATTTGTGCACTCCACAATCATCTTAGGACATCGGACTACTGGTGGGAAACCAGCAACTGCATAGAGTCTTCTCTTCATGATATTGTGTGATGTCATTGACGGATGATGGCCACCCTACCAGTATATTCTCCTCTTGAGTGCTTTGAGGTTAAATGAACCAAGATTGGTGTCAGTCAACCCTGCCAACTTTGAGACAAATTTTGACTCAGGAAAAAAATATTTCTTCAGCTGCTTGATGATTGCCTACCTGGAGGCATTTTCCTTGTTCATATTTGTATTTCCAGCTCTACCAGTAGCTTTGCTCATTCTGGCAGCGTCTTTCCTTCGCACTTCAACCATCTGCAAAAATAAAATATGAATATTACAATTTAGATTTAAAAGATAAAATCACCATGAGATGGCTGGAAATATAGAGTTAGCTTCAAAAAATACAAGTCTTTAGCACTAAATCTCTAACTCCAAACCTCAAGGATTCTGACTTCAAAATTCAAACTTCAAACTCCAACATTTAGAACCTTCAGTAATATTACTCCAGCACTTAGAAAAATTTCACTCAACTCACTTCAAAAAAATTTTAGCACTTACTTTAGCTTCAACACTCTCACAATTTCACTTCAGCAAATGGTGAGGAAGAATGAATAAATTACACATTTATATAATTGAGAGATGGTGCCCAACTTAGCAGTTGCATTTAATCCACTTCTCCACTACTTATAAATTTTCCAATTCAGGAGGGATGACTGGCGAGTTGTCACAAGAGTTATGCTCAGTCATCATAGAATCTTCTATTGTTGGAGATTCCCTTCTCCTTGAAAAATTCAAAATTTCCCACCTTGACTGCATGTAGCATTCAGTTGAATCAAACATCTTTGGGAAATTATTAAAATAACTCCAACATTTTCATCATATAACAAGGGCATACTTTACATGGAAATTTTATTTTAAACGCCGAGGAAAATTTTATATTATTTGAGGAATTGTATTCATTTCACTCTCCAATGCCTTAGAAAAAATTATATTTCCTCTAGAAAAAAACTTCGTTAGTCGAGAGCCTCAGCATTTTAAAATCACAAGGCGACATTATTTTCCCCTCAAAGCATCTTCCCTTAGAAAAAAAAATTCTCAACTTGATTAATTCATGTGTCTTCACGAAGGGGTACATTTAATTTTTCAACCTTGGGAAAAATAATTTTATCAATGTTTACCTCAATTTTCTTAGCCTTGGTGTACTTACTAGGTGGCTCTTCATTTTCAATGCCTAGAATAATTTCATTCATCCACTCATCCACCTAGGCGCATTTATCACCTTGAGGTTCCACTTTCAACGCCATAAAACAATTATCCCTTGCTTCTAGTCTTTAGGCACATATGGAGGGTCAAACTTTCAATTTTACACACTTAGAAAAATTTACCAACTCCCCTCTTAGCTAAGGTGCATTTGGCATAGTGAGCTCCCAATTTTAATGCCTTAGAAATTTCATCAACCTCAAGTGGTTAAGGCGCATTTTACCTCTCCTTCTTCCAATTGGTGACACTTAGAAAAATTCCTAGCACCTCTCCTTAGGCTAAGGCACATTTGACACCCTCTACCTCTATTCTCCATGCCTTAGACTTCTCTCTCAACTTGGGGCACATTTACTGGATCCTACTTTTAGTTTCCATGACTTAGAAAAATTTCAACACTCAATTCTTGACCTGGGCACATTTGCTTCCTTCCAATTCCAATTTAAATGACTTAGAAAAGTTTCAAGGCTTCTCTCCAAGCTAAGGCGCATCAAAGGGGTTGTACTTCCAGTTTCGACACTTAGAAAATTTCTCTATCTCTCACCTTCAAGTTGGGCGCATTTGGGGTGGTCTACTTCCAATTTCATATGCCCTAGAAAATTTCACTCACTCCTTGTCATGCTAGGTGCATTTACCCCTTCAAGCTTCTAGTTTTCACACTTAAAATTCCTCTCCCAGTCAAGGCACATTTGACCCACTTAGCTTTCACTTTCACTTGCCTTAGAAAATTTTCAAGGCCTTTTCTTGCCTTGGGTGCATTTGGAGGTGAGAGCTTCTAGTTTCCTTTCCTTAGGAAAATTTCAAGTTGTCTCCAAGCTAAGGCGCATATGACTAGGATTAATTCAAGTTTTCAAGACTTGGTCAATTCTTAAGCTTCCCCCCTCAACTTGGGCACATTTGGGGGTGCTTACTTCCAATTTCCAAACACTTAGTAAAATTTCCACTTCACCTCCCATCCTAGGCGCATTTCAAGGGTCAAGCTTCAAGTTTCAACACCTTAAAAACTTTTCTTACCCCTTCTCAAGGTCAAGGTGCATCTCAGGGGTCCTACTTCCAATTTCAAACACTTAGAAAAAATCTTCAAGCTCTCCATGCAAGTTGGGCACATTCTACTAGACTAGCTTCCAATTTCAAGTACTTAGCCAAATTTCAAACACTTTCAAGGCCTTTTCTTGCCTTGGGTGCATTTGGAGGTGAGAGCTTCTAGTTTCCTTTCCTTAGGAAAATTTCAAGTTGTCTCCAAGCTAAGGCGCATATGACTAGGATTAATTCAAGTTTTCAAGACTTGGTCAATTCTTAAGCTTCCCCCCTCAACTTGGGCACATTTGGGGGTGCTTACTTCCAATTTCCAAACACTTAGTAAAATTTCCACTTCACCTCCCATCCTATGCGCATTTCAAGGGTCAAGCTTCAAGTTTCAACACCTTAAAAACTTTTCTTACCCCTTCTCAAGGTCAAGGTGCATCTCAGGGGTCCTACTTCCAATTTCAAACACTTAGAAAAAATCTTCAAGCTCTCCATGCAAGTTGGGCACATTCTACTAGACTAGCTTCCAATTTCAAGTACTTAGCCAAATTTCAAACACTTTCAAGGCCTTTTCTTGCCCTGGGTGCATTTGGAGGTGAGAGCTTCTAGTTTCCTTTCCTTAGGAAAATTTCAAGTTGTCTCCAAGCTAAGGTGCATATGACTAGGATTAATTCAAGTTTTCAAGACTTGGTCAATTCTTAAGCTTCCCCCCTCAACTTGGGCACATTTGGGGGTGCTTACTTCCAATTTCCAAACACTTAGTAAAATTTCCACTTCACCTCCCATCCTAGGCGCATTTCAAGGGTCAAGCTTCAAGTTTCAACACCTTAAAAACTTTTCTTACCCCTTCTCAAGGTCAAGGTGCATCTCAGGGGTCCTACTTCCAATTTCAGACACTTAGAAAAAATCTTCAAGCTCTCCATGCAAGTTGGGCACATTCTACTAGACTAGCTTCCAATTTCAAGTACTTAGCCAAATTTTCACATCCTCCACTTCAGGATAGGGCGCATTTGATGCCTTGAGCTTCCAATTTCTCAGACTTAGAAAAAAATTCATGGCCCTTCAAGCTTCTTAAGGTGCATTTAGCAGGCTAAACTTTCATTTTGCTAGACTTAGATGAATTTTCAACTCATTTCAGCTTGCTAGGGCGAATTTAAGGGGGTGTTCTTCTGATTGCTCGTGATGTCCTTAGCTTGCCCTAGCTTTCTATTTTTAGAAAGTTTCGCACTTTTCACATTTTAAGTTGATTTCAAGCTTCGAAAGGCTTGATGTTCATTTTTCCTTGATCCTCATTACGTGACTAAGTTGTTGGTGCCTGATGCTTGCATGCACCTGCTATTTTTAGTAACTTCCTAAAAATAGTAAATGTTTCGAATGAGCTCAAATTTTGTGAGTAGATTGCCTGAAGGGTGTTGGTCATGACTGGATACTACTTCTGTGTGACTCTCATGTTTTTCCCTACTTTTTAGGAAACCCTAATTCCTTTGCATGGACCTACTAAAAATAGTAAGTGCTTGATTTTCAAACTTTTGTAACTTCATTTGATTTGAAATTCGCTCCATGGGGTCCTCGTGGGTTAACTAACTTGTTCACTGGTGCCTCGCACTGACCTACTATTCATAGCCTTGTTTCAGAAGTGACTTACTCTAAATAGTAAGTGCTTAGATTTCCTTCAAATTTTACTAATGGATTCCTTGAGAGATGTCGATCACAGTGGGATACATTAGTTTTTAGAGATTTTGGCATTTGACCCCTCATTTTGGGTCCCAAAGCTAGAAACCCTAATATGACTTGCATGTTGTTCAAATGACCTCCATTTGTCCTTGTTTTTGTTACATGTCGTTGTGCTCATGATTTGGAAGTGCTAGGCAGTTGTCAGAGTGGTCCTACTAAAAATAGTAAGTGTCTAAAAAAGTGACCAACCGCTTTCTAGGTAAGTTTACATGTCACATAGCCCGATAGATTTCAAAAAACCCAGAAAAATGATCAACATGCGAGCATTGGCTAAAAATATCAAGTCCTTGAAAAGTGATCAACTCTGCTTGCATGTTACCTTGTCGCGTAGCTCTCGGAAAACCCATAAAGAATATGCTAACATGCGCTGAAAAATCCTACATGCAAACCCTAAAAATAGCCTTTGAAACCTGAATCGCTAAAAGTCAATATCTTAGTTTGCATGCCATACCATTGCAAAGGTCTTGAAAAACCCATAAAGATTCTCCAGACATGCATTGACAAACCACACATGCAAACCCCGAAAATGGCTCTGAAGCCTAAACTGCTAAAAATAGCAAGTTATTTGATTCAGCTAAAAATTTTCATGCAGGTAGCTCTTAGTGTTCTAAGTGCAGTGTATTAGTCAGAATTTTCAATTGTCTTGAGAAAATGCCCCAGATTGAGTACTTACTAAAAATAGTAAGTGGTCAAAATTAAGCAAAAACTTAGTGGGAACTTGTTGGAAGCCTTCGGATAATAGTGTTAAGCTCATACTTCAATTTGATGACTCAATTTAACCTAAAAATTTCCTAAAGAAATCAAACCCTAATTCCAAAAACTTATCCAAAATTTCAATTTGCGCACAAAGATAGGCACACTCCTGGAAAGATAGACAGAAAAGAGAGAGACAACGGGAAAACCAAAGCCAAAAGACGAGGACAGAGCAAAAAATTAGGGGGTCCTCGTTTTGAATAGGGTGATGTGTGAAAAGGTCACAATAGGTATGTTTATGCTAGACATGGTCCTCTTTCGCACCCAAACATGTGGAATCACTCCAAGCTACGTTCAACGAGATCGATCCCTTAAGAGTCCAAAGTGCAAAATGGCTATAAACTTTAGCATGTTGTTACTCGGATACCATGATGCTTAGAAACCTCTTGTCTAAGCCTATGGGATTGCATTGGGCCCCTCTATAATAACCTCTCTCAGTTTTCGCTATCTCGAAGGTATTTTCTTGTGGTGACAAATTTTCACTTGGGGAAAAAGTTGTCAAATGCAAGTAGTTGAAAGTTGCAAAGTGGTGCAACTTTTGTTTTGCAAATCGTGTGACGAAACGGATTGTTCCAATGCATTTAGATGGGTACGTTTACACTAGGAATGGTTTTCTTTCTCACCCAAACACATGGAATCACTCTAAGCTACGTTCAACTAGCTCAATCCCTCAAGGGTCCAAAGTGCAAAAGGGAAACAATCTTTGACAGGCTATTACTCAGAAATCATGATGCTTAAAAACTCCTTTTCTAATCCTATTGGATCACGTTGGGCCCCTCTACAATAACCTCTCTCAATTTTTGTTATCTTGGAATCATTTTTCTATGGTGTCTAGTTTTCACTTGATGGAAAAAGTGTCAAATGCAAGTAGTGTAAAGTTGCAAAGTGGTGCAACTTTCATTTTGCAATTCATGTGACCAAACAAACTGCTCCAACGCTTCCCGATAGGTATGTTTACACTAGGCATGGTCCTCTTTCATACCCAAACAAGCGAAATCTCTCTGAGCTACGTTCAACCGCTTGATCCCTTATGATGGCATGCAAAACAATCGAAAAGAGAAACATATACATGATGGTTGAGAAGTTTGATTTTTCCACAAAAAAAGCATATAATCATCCTCAAGTCTTGCAAGCGCAAGATGTTTTTCAATTATCTTCCTTTCCCTTACAACAATATACAACCAATTGTAAATTCGTACAATGGTGGAACTTTGAAACACTTTATTATTCCTCAATTAACAACTTTGGTTGTGAAGCATTTTGTCATTTTCGTTTGAAATGATTTGCTATGCTTGAAAATTGGAGTCTAAGAGAAACAAGTGATGCTCTCGCATACATTAATTATTTGGTGTGATAAATAAATCTTCCACTGTTGAGTCCATTTCTTATATGTATTATAAATTATAACTTGCTTTCTCCCGAGTCCATTTCCTATACAAGAAATAATATTGCAAAAAATTGACATATAAATCTTTTGATGTGTTTATATCATGATGGATCAAGAAACATAACAATTCATTTTGATGTATGCGGATTATGCTGTGAAAATGTTTAAAGACTATTCAAGATAAATGTTTGTATGATAATGTGTCAAGAAGTTAACTACTTCATCTACTATGAATATTATGTTTTGCAAGTGTTGTGAAAATTATGTATCCTTTGCTTAATTGAGTTGTTCCAATCAAAGGATTAAATATATTACAATCTTTTTATGAAATATTTCATGGGATACCAATTGAAAATGTGTTTTTTGCTTTAAGATAAAGCATTTCATGGAACTCTTTGGATTAAAATGAATTGAGATATGTAAGAACAAGGGAGCATTAGGAAATACATTGCTCAAGGATCTTAAATAAGACTTCTCTCCCATTGCAATTTTGGGTGGATTATTACTTTCAAAGTATTGGGAATGCTTTTCCTATTTTCTAGTTGGCAGTTGCCATTCTAGAAGGCTTATCTTTTGATATATTTTATACTCATTCTTAATAAGTTATCAAGTTAATAATCAGTGAATTTATTTATAGTTAATCTTTTCTTTTCAATTTGTGCAATTTTGGAATTTGTAACTCTACTAGTATTCCTAGAAATATTGAATTTGTTTAGCATCGACTAATAAAGTTGTTTAGCATCAATCAATTAATATTCAAGAAAAACCATGAAGTACAATAATGATCAATGCTAGGGCTAACCAATTAATAAGTATTTATGTGAATAATTCAAGCATGTACATGTGAATAAGGGAAGCACAAGTACTCAAAAACACGTAAACCTTGAAGTATACATGCAAATACATAGTATGCACGCAAATTAATACAAAGTATATGCATGAATACAAGGTATACGCATGAAAACATGTAAGTTGCAAAGTATACATTGGAATACACGTAAGTCACAAAGTATACACGTAAGTTGTAAAGTATACACTTGATACACATAACTCATATCTATTGAACCATGAATTTATAATGTGAATATGGACACCATCGATAAAAAATATTTTTATTAACCGAATAGCCATGTAGGCATACATCAATATATGTCGATATAAGTATAAAATATAAGTACAAAATAGCCATATAGGCTTACAAGAATGCCATATAGGCATACAACAAAGGGCTCTAGAATCAAAATTCATTGCTCTCCATGCTCTCAAAATAAACTCTTGCCCTTTGTTGGTCAATTGGATGGTGATACGTTTGTTACTAATTTATTCTATGGTCGAGGAGTGCTCTTGCCCCTCCTTCTAAGGTTTAGTTCTTGGTCAAGTTTTATCTGTTACAATAAGAAGTAAATAAATTAATATATAGAAATTACATTAAAAAAATGATATATTTAACAAAATAATCACTTATCGCCATCTAATGATCACTCTCCATGAGGGAAATATTCAAATGCCCATGTTGAGGCTTGTTGAAGCCTTGTATAAACCATCCAAATGGAAATTAAACTATGAATCAATAATGGTTTGATTTTTCACTAACATCTATAACAATGAATGTAAATTGAAATTTAGTAATTTTCCTCATATCTCCTCTATCAGAGCTATCGAGGAGTCTATAGCAGATGAAACACCAATCTTCATTTCCCTCTGAACATTTAGAGGTTTATCCGCTTGTAACATCTGAAAAATAAAACAACAAATTATTCAATTATGAAAACTACAATAGTGATCCACATCATGACTTATAATGTCTGAGATAATGAACAAAATTTTGAGTACTTATTAAAATATACATTTCTGATTATCATACTTACTATTTTCCCTATCCATATCTTGTTTGAAAGCATGTGTTTTTAGGCTTTTACCCATAGCAGTAAGCTAGTGAACCATTTGATAAAATTCTTTTGTAGACATGTGTGATAACTGTGGTGGCATAGAGAAGGCAGTGAACTATTTGAAAAAATGCCTCAAAGAAATGGGGTCTCATGGCAATGGAATTCCATTACAAACAAATGCACGTCGTGGCATTCCATCACCATAAGACAGCATTTCTTTCAGGCATTTTTTCAAACAATTCATTTCCTTCTCTATGGTATTATGTTGGGATGGGGTGTATGGTATAGTGTGGCCTTGGCTATGAGATGAAGGATGGTCATGACATGAAGAGGGAGGAGTGGGGACATGAACAAGTGGAATAAAGGGTGGAAGGTTCCATGGATTGGTAAATTAAGGATGAGGACCTTGGAAATAATTTGGAGGGAAATTTTGGCTAATGGGTTGGTTTCTATTCTTCAAGCAGTGAGTTGTTTGAAAAAATGCCTCAGAGAAATGTGGTCTTGTGGTGATGGAATAATTCCATCACCATGAGACCACATTTCTTCAAGGAATTTTTTCATACTACTCACTTCCTTGACTATGATATTGCTTACTATTATGCTTTGATAGAAATTTTTCCAAGCATCCATAGTTTGTTGGAAAGCACCTATTTTAGGCTTTTAGCCATAGCAACAAGGAAGTTAGTTTGATAAAATGCTTTGGTACACATGTATAGAAAATGTGGTAGCATAGAAAATGAGGTGAGTTGTTTGAAGAAATGTCTCAAAGAAATGTGGTATCATGGTGATGGAATGGAATTCCATCACCATGAGACCGAATTTCTTCGAGGCATTTTTTCAAACTACTCACTACCTTGTCTATGATATTTCTTACTATTATGCTTTGATAGATTTTTACCAAGCATCCATAGTGTGTTGGAAAGTACCTTTTTTAAGCTCTTAGCCATAGCAACGAGGAAATGAATTGTTTGATAAAATGCTTTGGTAGAAATGTATGGAAAATATGTTAGCATAGAAAAGGTGGTGAGTTGTTTGAAAAAGTGCCTCAAATAAATTGAGTCTCATGGTGATGGACATCACCATGAGACCACATTTCTTTGAGGCATTTTTTCAAACAAATCATTTCCTTGTCTATGCTATTTCTTACTATTATTCTTTCATATATTCCTTCCAAGCATCCTTAGCATAGACAAGGCAGTGAATTGTTTGAAAAGATCCTCAATAAAAAGTGGCCTCATGGAATGCCTTGACAAGCAAATGTAATTGGAAGCTGCTCCTACTTATTACTTATGCTATGTGAAGTAATTGCATCACTGCTTATGTTGACTTTCTAAAAAACTATATTGTAGTTGAAATTTTTTCATCTATCAACATCTAGTTATTAGTTATGGAATGTGAATTAATTCTTTGAGTTTGAAAGAGGTGCAATGCAACGTAATCAATGATATGAATGTAAACTACACAAATCTATTAAATACAATTCATTAGTTAAACTCTCTATTCTATTACCTGCATGTAGGTTTGTCTAAATCCACTAGCACTGGGAGGTGTTCCCTCGAAACCTCCAATATTAGCCTATTCAACATCCAAAATCACATATTAAAATACCATTCATAAAACAATGCTATTAACATGTGATAAATTTATAATTGTTTACTAGTTACATACCTCAATGATAGATGCAGTGGAGAAATAAGTAGGTGTAGGCTAGTGTATCTAGTATCAACACTGTGACCCTGCAATTTTATTAAAATCATAAAACTAAATTAGTTAATCTTGCATTTCAAAATCAAAATTTAATAAATTAAATTCAATGAACATGCTAAATTTTACCTGAGTATCAATTTCATAGGCCTCATTCAAAATTATAGCTTCCCTCGCCATCTCCATAGCTGCAAACGTATCCTATGTAGCAGCCTCCTAAGTTTCGGTGGGATCATAAGAACAAGTCACCCCGTAAGACTGACACAATTGGGATCGGAGCCCATCACTCGAAGACTCCCATGGATGGAATTGTAGAATAGGGCTGGCATGTTGGATGACACTCTGGGTCAAAGATTTGATGGCCTACAAATTCTCTACCTTGGCAAGCTCCTTCTTGACGGAAGGGATAATGATGTTCTCATGAGGAGGCCTAGCGAGAGGTCCTCTCCCTTGTCGCATAGGATCCTACTATGCACCAGGTCTATCTTGAGCCGACCCCCCACCTCTCCCTTGAAAGTCCTACATATCAAAATAATTCAGGATTTTGTTCAAGATGAACTCACAGTATAGTTTCCTAAGGAATACTGTGGGACTTCACAATTGTTGCATAGTGGGTAATTAAAAACCATGTACCACCTATCCCCCAAAAAGTTCCTAATCTATTGGTGGCGGCACCAATGGATAGGAAAGCTCTTCACATTGAGGGTAAGACTTGTGTTTGTGTGTGGGTCAGTGAATAATGAACACAAATCAAATTTTGTAATATTTAGATCTTTTACATCTTTATATGATAATTTATTTTGGTAATAAGCCCTAGCTACCTGCCTCCTATCTTGCCAACCAGTTAATTGTTTTTTGATTGAATCTACATGTTTTAACATTTATTTGAGTGAATTTTTCAAGGTCATTCTTTCCACGACTAAACCATTTGGATCATTCAACCTCCTGATTAAATTCTCAAAAAAAAATTTATTGTTTTCAATTTCACTCATTAAGTTTTTTTGAGTGCCAGGAGGATGTTGAGGGATTGGTGGAGGAGATTGTGGTTGTGGTTGATTAACTTGAGGATTTTTTTTTGTTGTGCTTGTTGAGGATTTTGTTCCTCTTGTTATTGTTGTGCTTGTTGAGGATTTTGAGTAGGGTTTGATTAACATCTCCTACAAATTCAGAAAATAAATATCAAAAACAACCTAAAACTAACAAATTCAAAACAAAAAACAAACAATCCTTACCTCTCAAACCTCCTCATCGATGTGGCGGAATCTTGGAAATGAAACAACAACAGCTTGATGAAGAATTTTGCAAAATGGCTCCTCCCAAAATGTGAGCATGGAAATGAGGGGTTTTGGCCGTGGGTAGAAAAAAAATAGTCACAAATGAGAATGATTTCAATTTTTATTTATTTTTTTCTTTTAATAGCTCATGCACACTTGTGTTATGGGTTCATTGTGGCCAAGCCTTAGGCTCATCATGCCAAGCCATAACATGAGCGCGTTATGAGCTTTCAAATTTTTTAAAAAAATTTGGCCACAAATTGGCTACCCATCTTTTTGCAACCACCCTATATATTAGGGCAGGTGCATGGAGTTGGGTAGCAATTTCGTGGCCACTTTCTAAATTTTTTTTGAAAATTCTATAATGTGAGCACACTATAATGCGCTTGCATTATAGCATGTTAAAAGCAAAAAAAAAGTGAAAGTCTTCATTTTCACTTCAACTGTTTTCTTCTTCTGCCCACGGCCAAAACCCCCAACTTTCACGCTCACATTCTAGGAGGAGGTATTGGGAACAAATCTTCAACAAGAGTTGTTATTTCTTTGCAAGGATGGTGCCATGACAATGAAGAGGTTGGAGAGATAAGTATTGTTTGTTGTTTGTTTTGAATTTCTTAGTTTTAGGTTGATTTTGTTAGTTTTAGGTTAAATTTGATATATAAATTTTTGAATTTGTAGGAGATGCAAATGAACCTGCAAACCCACAAAATCCTCAACAAGAAAATCAACCTCAACAATAACCTTCTCCACCAATCCCTCAACACCCTCCTAACACTCAACAAAATTAAATGAGTGAGATTGAGAACAACAAAAAATAGATTAAGGATTTTATTAGTAGGTTGAGTGATCCAAATGGTTCAACCACAGAAAGAATGACCCTCGCAAATTCATTGAAAGATATGTTAAAAAATGTAGATTCATTTAGCAAACAAATAACTAGATGGCAAGATAGGAGGCAGGCAGCTAGGGCATATTATGCAGATAAACTATCATATAAACAAGTAAAGGATTTAAAAATTTCAAAAGGTGATTTGTGCTCACTATTCATTGACCCATGCACAAATCAAAATCTTAGCCTCAATGCGAAGAGGTTTCCTATTCATTGGGCCCACCACCAAGAGATTAGGAACCATTTTATGATAGGTGGTACATGGTCTTTGATGATTGAGCGTGCAACAATTATGAAGTCCCCTAGTATTTTCTTAGGAAACTATACAGTGAGTTCATATTGAAGAAAATCCCAAATTATTTTGATATGAGGGACTTTTATGGGAGAGGTGGGGGGTCAGCTCAGGATAGGCTCGGTGCACATCCGGATCCTATGCGGCAAGGGAGACGAGGTCTCGCTAGGCCGCCTCATGAACACGTTGTTATGCCTATCATCGTGAAGGAGAGTGCCAACATAGAGACATTGCAGGCGATCAACACTTTGACCTAGAGTGTCATCCATCATACTAGCCCTATTCTACAATGCCATCTAGGGGAGTCTTTGAGTGGTGGCCTTTGAACCCACGTGTGTCAATCTTGTGGGGTGACTTGTTCATATGACCCCACTGACACTTAGGAGGCTGCTATGAAGGATCCTTATGCAACTACGAAGATGGAGAGGGCGGCTAGCATTTTGCATGATGCGTATGGAATTGATACTCAGGTAAAATTTAGCATGTTCATTGAATTTAATTTATTAAATTTTGATTTTGAAATGCAAGATTAACTAATTTAGTTTTATGATTTTAATAAAATTGCAGGGTCACAATGTTGATACTGGATACACCAGCCCTACACCTACTTATTTCTCCACTACATCTATCGTTGGGGTATGTAGCTAGTAAACAATTATAAATTTATTACATTTTAATAGCATTTTTTTACGAATGGTATTTTAATATGTGATTTTGGAAGTTGAACAGGGTAATATTGGAGGTTTCGAGGGAACGCCTCCCAGTGCTAGTGGATTTACTCAAACCTTCATGTAGGTAAGAGAATAAAAAGTTTAACTAATGAATTTTATTTAATAGATTTGTGTAGTTTATAGTCATATTGTTGGTTACATTGCATTGTACATCATTCAAACTAAAAGCATTACTTCACATTCCATAACTAATAACTAGATGTTGATAGATGACAAAATTTCAACTACAATATAGTTGTTTAGAAATTCAACATAAGCAGTGATGCAATTTCTTCACATGGAGGCATGTTCTTGGAAAGGTGCACCTGCACGACAAACTATGGATGCTTGGAAAAAATCTATGAAACCATAATAGTAAGCAATAGCATAGACAAGGCAGTTAGTAGTTTCAAAAAATTCCTAAAAGAAATGCAGTCTCATGGTGATGGAATTCCATTCCATCACCATGAGACCACATTTCTTCGAGGCATTTCTTCAAAATTATCACCACCTTTTCTATGATACCACATTTTTCATACATGTGCACCAAAGAATTTTATCAAACTACTCATGCTTCCTTGCTGCTATGGCAGCTAAAAGCCTAAAATAGGTGCTTTCCAACAAACTATGGATGCTTGGAAAAATATCTATCAAAGCATAATAGTAAGCAATAATACCATAGAGAAGGCAATGAACTTTTTGAAAAAATGCCTGAAAGAAATGTGTTCTTATGGTGATGGAATGCCATGACGTGCATTTGTTTGTAATGAAATTCCATCACCACAAGACCCCATTTCTTTTGAGGCATTTTTTCAAACAGTTCACTTCCTTCTCTATGCCACCACAATTATCATACATGTCTATGAAAGAATTTAACCAAACAATTCAATGGCTTGCTACTATGGGTAAAATCCTAAAAACACGTCCTTTCAAACAAGATATGGATAGGGCAAATAGTAAGCATGATAATCATAAATATGTAGTTTAATAAGTACTCAAAATTTTGTTTATTAGATCTCATACACTATAACTCATGATGTGTCCATCGCTATTGTAACTTTTTTGTGATTAAATAATTTGTTGTTTTATTTTCAAATGTTGGTTGTAGAAAAACCTCCAAATGTTACGAGGGCAATGGATATCGATGTTTCATCCGCTATACAATCCTTGATGGCTCTGACAAGGGAGGTATGAGGAAAATTACTAAATTTCAATTTACATT
The DNA here is from genome assembly GCA_007258455.2 of Sequoia sempervirens. Lineage (NCBI taxonomy): Eukaryota > Viridiplantae > Streptophyta > Pinopsida > Cupressales > Cupressaceae > Sequoia > Sequoia sempervirens. The sequence continues at coordinate 693,114,976 of VDFB02281492.1, forward strand.
CGTTGTTATAGACATTAGTTCGAGTGAAAAATCAAACCAAATTATTGATTCGTAGTCTAATTTCTATTTGGATGGTTTATACAGGGCTTGAGCATGCCTCAACATTGGTGTGAAAATATTTCCCTCATGGAGAGTGATCGTGAGATGACCGTAAGTGATTTTTTTTTAAATATATCATTTTTATAATGTAATTTTTATATATTAATGTCTTTACTTCTTATTGTAACAGTTAAAACTTCACCAAGAACTTAATCGTAGTAGGAGGAGCAGTAGGAGCACTCCTCGAGTGCAGCAGAAATGAGTGACAGACCTATCACCATCTGATCGACCAGCAAAGGGAAAAATTTTATTTCGAGAGCCTGGAGAGCAATGACTTTTGATTCCAGAGCCCTTTGTTGTATGCCTACATGTAATTTTTGTACATATTTTGTATTGGATATATTTGACATTGTATGCCTATATGGCTATTTTTTACCTATATTTTATACTTATATTGACATATATTGATGTATGCATACATGGCTATTTAGTTAATACAAATCTTTTTTATCAATGGTGTCCATATTTTCATGTTATAAATTCATGGTTCAATAGATATGAGTTACGTGTATTCAAGTGTATACTTTACAAAATACGTGTATACTTTGTGACTTACGTGTGTTCCAATGTATACTTTGCGACTTACACGTTTTTATGCATATAACTTGTATTTGTGCATATACTTTGTATTAAGTTGTGTATACTATGTATTCATGTGTATACTTCAAGGTATATGTGTTTGTGACTACTTGTGCTTCCCTTATTCACATGTACATGCTTGACTTATTCACATGTATACTTATTAATTGGTAAGCCATAGCATTGATCATTGTTGTCCTTCATGGTTTGTCTTGAATAAATTAATTGATTGATGGTAAATAACTTTATCTAAAAGAAAAAAATACGTTTTCAATTAGCATTCTATGAAATGATTGATAAAAAGATTCCAATATATTTAATCCTTTGATTGGAACAACTCAATTAAGCAAAGGATACATAAGACTTTTCCTTTTAGATTAGCAATGCATGGAAGTTTCAAAAAGTATCCTTGATATTACAAAAAGATATGTGTTTGTACACTTCAATTTTTCACTCACCCTTTGGTTCTTTGAAAGAAAAATCTGCCTATGCCATTGTTACACTACACAAGTAAACCAGATTTTGTATTGTGGAGCTATATTAAGCTACCACTCTCAAGACCAATGTAACAATGATACAAAATAATGTTTGAGACTGCAAGAAGACATCAAAATGGCTAGTGTACTAAAAAAATTATTATGATTTATGAAGAATGTTGATAACTCTACTCAGTTGGCTTCTTTTTTCAAAATCATACAAATTGAACCCTAGCATCAATAGACTCTATATATCAAGCTACCACAATTCAAGTTTCAACGATGAATATTTATCATGCATGTTTTAAATGATATTCAAGTTTATGGTGGTTTTTTTGTTTATATGATGTTATGTGATATTCTAATCCTAATGCATGCTTCTAGGCTGCATATATATTTATATTTTGTTTTTACATGATTTTTGTACCAATGAATCCAAAATGAACCGAACCCCCTCCAAAAACATTTGGCCTGACCGGTGAACTGAACCCCCGAACTTGAACCTAAACCTCAAAACCTATTCCAACACTCTTCATTCTTCCTAAACAAACTTAATTGACCACCAAATTATGTTGCATCTTCACTTTACCCACTTTTACTCCCTCAAAAATATCTTTTTCATTAAAAACCCCTATTTTCCCAACTAGGGCATCATGCGATAACATACTTTTGACCTCCCTTGTCCTTGCAAACATTTTGAACACATCAAACTCCACAACCTCACCCTATTTCCAACCTATTCTAACTTATTTTCAAGCAATTTCTTCTTTTCACCTCTTCTAGCCTTACTTTTAAGGGGCCTCAATTTTGAATTTTGAACAGGGGCAGCATTAGTAATCTATTCCAATTCCTTTACCAATGCTATTTTCTTATTCCTACTCCCTATCCTACTTACATCAGGCCCATATCATTGAGACACAGCCTAAACAATAGGTGGAATGGCCTATTTCAACATATTACACTCGAACCCTTAAGGGATCAATCGGGTTGAACGTAGCTCAGAGCAATTTTGTGTGTTTGGGTGTGAAAGAGGACCATGCTTAGAGTAAACATACCTATTCAAACACATTGGAATAGTTTGTTTGGTCACACAAGTTGTAGAATGAAAGTTGCACCAGTTTGCAACTTTCCACTGCTTGCATTTGACACTTTTTTCATCAACTGAAAAATAGACACCATGAGAAAACCACTCTGAGATAACAAAAACTAAAAGAGGTTATTGTAGAGGGGTCCAACGCGATCCCATAGAATTAGGTGAGAATTTTCTAAGTGTCACGGTATTTGAGTAACAACATGATGAAGTTTGAAGCCATTTTGCACTTTGGACCCTTAAGGGATTGTGATAGGGAGTGGGGTTGGAGGAATCAATCACAGATTCCTGCTCTAGGCCTTTCCTTGTAAGACCTCTTTGGTGTTTACGCTTCACCAATATAACCTATAGGTCCCTACTCATGACTAGGTTCCCCTAGTTTGTCTTCCCAACCCCTCTTCCATCAACAAGCTTCAACCACCAAGTCCACCTTGGTTCATTTCCACAACTCCTCCTTAGCCTTTACACCATACTAAAGACTAATCTTTCCAAAACTCTCTATTAACTCTTGCAGGGGTGGTGAGATGTCCTAAAAGGCCTCAAACTATCCTCCAAGGGTTTTTGAAATTTTACCAAGTCTACATCCATCCATCACTCCCACCAAACTTATACCTAGGGTTTGGAAGGCTAGTAGCCCCTGAGCCCCTATTAGGTCTCCTTCACCAACAAAACAGGTTATAACTCACAAATCTCAAAAGGACTCCCCAATCTATCTTCAAGGTTTTCGGTCCATTTGAAGCCCTCTCAAATATTTTCAAGGTCTTGTGCCCTAACTATCCGTACAGTGCTCAATCTTGAAAATGGCTTTTCTCTAGGGTTTCAAGCCTTTCCTGGAAGTTTTCAAACTTCCAACTTGTTTACACACCAAATGGACAGATGGATCCTTCTCCTTCATATAGCAACAAGGTAACACACCACCCTAACTCCTCCCAGAAGAAAATCATCCATATTTGATCACCCCTGCAAGAAATGTGACCTGCACAACAAATGTTTCCTAGCCGGACCTGCACTGGCTCGCCTAGGGAATCATTTTGCTAGCGACTCCTACAACCACACAACTCCTAATTTCTACCATATGTACAGACATGGAGTCTAGGCACATTTCCCAAAATTTCATACAATTTGTACGGTGGGAAAGTGGTCTAGACTTCCATTTTCTCCAGGCTACTTGGTTCAGACCAACAACAGGTTAAGTTTAAACTATTTACAAATAACAAAGAAAAATGAATAGAAAAAGCTACCAAATGATGCAAAAAGCTTGTACACAACCTATACTACATCCTACAACAAGAACATTAGCATATCTAATCCATTTAAGCATTGTTAATGAACAAAAACTAGAAAAATAATGGCAAAAATGTTATTTTTCTTCAACTTCCAAAAACACAGTCCGTACAATGAACTTCCAACCTTCCATAAAGGTTGAGGCAACCTTTAAATATGCTTCTCAAATAGTTGAGATTCTTGGGTTGAACCTTTAGATGACCTAAAGATGCAAAATATAAAACCCATTGTGTTTTCTAAACTTTGGCAATTTTTACAACTTAGCCAAAATGAAGTTCTAAAACTACTTAACTCTTGTCAACCTCTTTCCAACAAATCAAAAACATCCCTTAGATCACCACTAAATTGTCTACATGACCTTATGAACAACACAACAAAATTTAGAACTTCATTCAAGACTTTTATAATTCTAGTATCTTCCCAGGTGCTCCTGCACCATTCTCCCCCTCTCAGCTCAAACAACTAAGGAATTATAGGAGAGATCAGAGACATATCAATGCCTTGCTTCTTAAAGTCTACTTCTTCTACCCTGGTAGCTTTAGATTCATGCTTGTTCTTCCATTTTACAAGATGCTCCATGTACACCTTGTTCCTTGTAGCCTTCTTCACTCTTGACTCCAAGATCTTCTCTGCTTGTAGCTTGTCTGGAGTTGGTAGTGACATGATGTTGACATCCTTGAATATCTCCCTGCTATTATGATCCATGGTAGTGACTGTCCCCTTATACTTGATTAGATCAGCCACATTAAACACTGGAGATATGCCTAGGTTTGTTGGTAATTCTACCTTGTAAGCATTCTGTCCATACTTGGCTAATACCCTGCATGGTCCCACTCTTTTTATCTGGATTTTGGTTGACATCCCCTTCTGCAATTTGGATTTGTTAAGGTGGACCATGACATAGTCCCCTACTGCAAATTGTACATCCTTCCTTGACAAATCAACTTTCTCCTTCAACTTTTGGGTTGCTGTTGTGACTGTCCTCTTGACCTGCTCCTAAATCTCCTTCATGGTCTGACTAAAGTCTTCTGCATATCCACTTCTATTCTCCATAGATCCAAGGTCCCTGAGCTCACAAATTCCTCTTGGGTGCATCCCATACACAACTTCAAATGGACTCTTCCCTGCGGTTCTATTTACACTATCATTATAGGCATATTCAGCTTGGGAAATAACCATATCCCATGTCTATCCATATTCTTTAGTTAAGCACCTTAAAAGATTACCAAGCACCCTGTTAACCACCTCTATTTGACCATTGGTTTGAGGATGGTAAGCTGACCCAAAGGATAGGTTTGTACCCAATCTGCTCCATAGAGTCTTCCAAAAGTGACTCATGAACTTCACATCTCTGTCAGAAACAATGCTTAATGGTAATCCATGGATCCTTACAACTTCCTTGAAGAAAAGATGAGCTATGTAGCTTGCATCATGAGTAGTTTTGCAGGGAATAAAATGACTCATCTTGCTAAATATGTCTATCACTACATAAAAACTGTCAAAACCAGTCTTGGTCTTAGGAAGGCCAACCACAAAATCCATGCTCACACACTCCCATGGTCTGTTAGGAATGGGCAAGGGTTGATATAAACCAGCATTGCTAGCTGCTCCCTTAACTTTCATACACACAACACATTGTTCCACATACCTTCTAACATCTCTTGCCAACTTAGCCAATAATAGAATATTTGTACTAGCTCTAAGGTCTTATTGATACCAAAATTTCCACTAAGACTGCCATTATGCTTTTCTTGAATCAGATTTTCCCTCATTGACCCTCTTGGAACACACAACTGATTTCCCTTAAACAACAACCCACTTTGCAAAATATAATCAGAATATTGACTATGGAAATGGTTCTCAAAGTTAGAACATACCCTATAGGCCTCTGAAAAGTCTTCATCATCTCCATATAGATCCTTGAAACTCTTTATGCCAATGCTCTTGAGTTGTATCTCTTGCACTGTCAACAACCTTCTGCTTAATGCATCTGCCACCTTGTTCATTTGTCCTTTCTTGTGCTTGATGGTAAAATTAAAAGCTTGGATGTATTCCATCCATTTCAAATGCCTATTACTTAACTTCTCTTGGGTGTTGATATAACTAAGTGCCTGGTTATCAGTAAAGACCACAAACTCTTTGGGTAAAAAATAATGCCTCCACTTCCTAAGGGACTGCACTAAAGCATATAATTCTAGATCATAGGTAGAGTACTTTTGCTTGGCTTCATTGAGTTTTTCACTAAAGAAGGCCACAGGCCTACCTTCTTGACTAAGTACTCCTCCTACTGCTACTCCACTTGCATCACACTCAACTGTGAACAACTTGTCAAAACTAGGCAATAATAGAATAGGTTAAGTTGCCACTTCTTGTTTCAGTTTCTCAAACCCTTTATCAGCCTCTTGAGTCCACTTAAACTTTGTTTTCAGACCACCTTTGATAGTATCTAGGACTGGTGCACATATACCACTAAAGTTCCTTATGAATTTTCTATAAAATTGAGCCAAACCATGAAAACTTCTCACCTCTGTTGCTGTGGTTGGTGTAGGCCAGTTTAGGATGGCTTCCACCTTGCTTGGGTCCATCTTTAATGAGCCTTTGGACACTACAAAACCTAGATACACAAGCTCTTGCTTAAAGAACTCACATTTCTCAAGATTGATTGCCAACTTCTCCTCTTGCAACCTTTTAAGAACCATCTCAACATGCTTGAAGTGTTCTTCTGTTGTCTTACTGAAAATTAGTATGTCATCAAGATATACTACCACAAAGATCCCTGTGAAATCCTTAAGCACTTCATTCATGAGTCTCATGAATGTGCTAGGGGCATTAGAGAGGCCAAATGACATCACTTTCCACTCATATAACCCATCATTTGTCTTAAAAGTTGTCTTGCACTCATCACCTTCCTTAATTCTGATATGATGGTACCCACTCTTGAGATCCAACTTTGTGAAGAACTGAGCACCTCCAAGACAATCCATCAAGTCTTCAATTCTAGGAATAGGAAACCTATACCTAATGGAGATCCTATTTATTGCCCTAGAATCAGTACAAAGTCTCCACTTACCTCCTTTCTTGGTTGCTAAAACCACTGGCACTGTACATGGGCTGATGCTCTTTTGAATCAAGCCTTGATCCAATAATTCTTGCACTTGCCTAGCTACCTCTAGGTTCTGCTAAGGTGTAAGTTTGTATGCTGCTTTGTTAGGCAATGAGGCTCCAGGTATGAAGTCAATTTGATGACTTATAGCTCTCCTTGGTGGTAGAGTTGCAGGTGTACCATCACTAACTATACTCTTGTACCTATCAAGCAACTTTTGGGCTGTTTCTGGTAGGACTGTCTTTTCAGCCTTAACTTCCTCTTTAGGTTGCAACACAACCACATATCCTTCATTCCCTTGGTGTAGGTCCTTAAGGAACTCCACCGTTACTTGCTTATTCACTAAAACACTCTGCCCTTTGTTCAACCATGTGACCTTGTAGGGGTTAGTGTGGGGTACCTTCTCCAATTTCAATTTTTCTACTGCCTCCTCTAAGATTATATTGTCAGTTAAACCTGAGTCTACTATAACCTTGCATACTTTACCAAGTATCTTGCACCTTACTCTAAAAAGAGCTCTTCTCTGTTTTGGTTCCTCCTTGACTGACTGTCTGATCAGAACTCTATTAAACATCAGATTCTCTCCTGCCTCAGATTCTATATGACTGATCTTAGATGTTTTAGGACTCATAGTGTCCTCTTGTGCATAGGCCACTCTCTTTTCATTGCTTGATGAAGATGCTTTCTTTGGGAACCTATAAGCAGGATGACCTAGTTGGTTACAATGATAACACTTCATGTTTGCAAAATAGGAACTGCTCCTGCCTACTCCTCTTCCTCTGTTTGAACCTCCTTGAGGTCCTCTTCCTCTATTATATCCACCTCTGGAAGATGTTTCACCTCCATGCTCAGTGAGCTTTGCTTCTCCTTGATTTCTTTGGTCATTGCCTCTACCTTGGTAGCCACCACGCTGTCTTCTTTGATCTCTTTGATCTCTGCCTTTGCATCCACCCTTAGAAGCTTGATCTTGCTTCCTCTTGTTCCTTTCCTCAATCTTTATGGCCAACTGATAACATTGGTGTATTGTCTTGGGACTTAGAAGAGCCATCTCTTCTTGGATGTTCCATTTCAAGCCATTAAGGTACCTAGCCACCTTAAGATTCTCATCCTCTGTCACATTAGATCTCATGCAAAGCTTTTGAAACTCTTTAGAATAAGTGTTTACATCTTGGTCTTTCTGCCTTAGACTTTGCCTCTTCTTGTGCAATTGAATCTCATAGTCATCTGGCATGTAGGCTTCCTTCACCTTAGCAACCTTTCCTTCCCAAGTTGATATGGGTTGTTTGCCTTCTTTTTCCCTTTCTATCTAAATAAACTTCCCCCATGTCAAGGTTGATCCTCTCAATCTTGACTTAGCAACCTTCACCTTCTGAGCTTCAGTGATTCCATCACACTCAAAATGATTCTCCATGCCTTCTATCCAATCCATGACTAGGTCTGCTTCCATCTTTCCACTAAAAAGTGGTATACCTTCAAGTACTTTTCCACTCAAGGCTTTCAATGCCTTCAAGAAAGGCTCCTCCTTCAAAACAAGGTCAAGTTCAGGGGTCTTATCTTCCTCTGCAACCTCTTCTTCTTTTGGAATTCTTCCCTCAAACTGTGCACTCCTCACTGCTACCTCAAGCTGGGCTATCCTTTCCCTCAATTGCCTATTATCTTCCTCCTGATCTTCAACCATCTTGGCCAATTGTGCATTTTTCACCATGACAGTAGTATCACTTGACTCAACCTTTGACATATATTACTCTTCCCAAATCTTTTGCTTGCTATAATACCAATCTAATAGGGAGTGGGGTTGGAGGAATCAATCACAGATTCCTGCTCTAGGCCTTTCCTTGTAAGACCTCTTTGGTGTTTTTGCTTCACCAATCTAACCTATAGGTCCCTACTCATGACTAGGTGCCCCTGGTTTGTCTGTCGAACCCCTCTTCCATCAACAAGCTTCAACCACCAAGTCCACCTTGGTTCATTTCCACAACTCCTCCTTAGCATTTACACCATACTAAAGACTAATCTTTCCACAACTCTCTATTAACTCTTGTAGGGGTGGTGAGATGTCCTAAAAGGCCTCAAACTGTCCTCCAAGGGTTTTTAAAAGTTCACCAAGTCTACATCCATCCATCGCTCCCACCAAACTTACACCTAGGGTTTGGAAGGCTAGTAGCCCCTGAGCCCCTATTAGGTCTCCTTCACCAACAAAACAAGTTATAACTCACAAATCTCAAAAGGAATCCCCAAGCTGTCTTCAAGGTTCCCAGTCCATTTGAAGCCCTCTCAAATATTTTCAAGGTTTTGTGCCCTAATTGTCCATACAGTGCTCAATCTTGAAAATGGCTTTTCTCTAGGGTTTCAAGCCTTTCCTAGAAGTTTTCAAACTTCCAACTTGTTTACACACCAAATAGATAGATGAAGCCTTCTCCTTCATATAGAAAATAGGAAACACACCACCCTAACTCCTCCCAGAAGAAAATATCCATATTTGATCACCCCTGCAAGAAATGTGACCTGCACAACAAATGTTTCCTAGCCGAACCTGCACTAGCTCGCCTAGGGCATCATTTTTCTAGCAACTCCTGCTTCCACACAACTCCTAATTTCTACCATATGTACAAGCATGGAATCTAGGAACATTTCCCAAAAGGCCGTACAATTTGTACGTTGGGAAAGTGGTCTAGACTTCCATTTTCTCCAAGTTGCCTGGTTCAAACCAACAACAGGCTAAGTTTAAACTATTTACAACTAACAAAGAAAAATGAATAGAAAAAGCTACAAAATGATGCACAAAGCTTGTACACAACCTATAATACATCCTACAACAAGAACAGTAGCATATCTAATCCATTTAAGCACTGTTAATGAACAAAAACCAGAAAAATAATGGCAAAAACGTTGTTTTTCTTCAACTTCCAAAAACACAGTCCGTACAATGAACTTCCAACCTTCCATAAAGGTTGAGGAAACATTTAAATATGCTTCTCAAATAGTTGAGCTTCTTGGGTAGAGCCTTTAGATGACCTAAAGATACAAAATATAAAACCCACTGTGTTTTCCAAACTTTGGCAATTTTTACAACTTAGCCAAAATGAAGTTCTAAAACTACTTAACTCTTGTCAACCTCTTTCCAACAAATCAAAAACATCCCTTAGATCACCACTAAATGGTCTACATGACCTTATGAACAACACAAAAAAATTTAGAACTTCACTCAAGACTTCTATAAACCTAGTATCTTCCTAGGTGCTCCTGCACCAGATTGATCCAATTGAACGTAGCTCGGAGTGATTTGAGTGTTTGGGTGCAAAAGAGGACCATTCCTAGTGTAAACATACCTATTTAGATGCATTGGAACAGTTTTTTTTGTCACAGTTTGGTGCAAGGGAACCCAAGCACTTCAAGGAACACTTCAAGGGCCAAGAGAATGCAGGGGTCAGGAAGGCTTGTCCATCATATCAAAGCATCAACTATAAAATATTGAAGCCTATAATGGCTTTTGAAATGGATAAAAACATTAAGGGAGTCAATTGTCCTAAGGGTCCTGATAAGGACCATACGACCAAAAAATGTGTAAATGGATCAATAGTATCCTAGGGGTCTAGATAGATATAAAATGATTTAACTTAGTCAAATAAGGTTGAATATTAATGATTTAATAGTTTTTGTTAGAAGGGATCAATAAAGTAAGAGTTGGAAATTCAAATTTTTGAAATCCAATAGTTAGTTGTGTTTGGGCAGGTAAGTAGATTTTAGGAGTTTTAACAACTTTATTGGAATAAAATCAATCCCAATCAGTTGGGACAGTTAGGGAATGAGTCTACAAGATTAGAGAAGTCAATTTTAAAGAAGGTTGGTTGATATTGCAAGCACTGTACGAACTGCTATAGGAAATCAACAAAAACTTCAATCTTTTTTTGAATTTTCTTGAGTTTTTCTGATGAAGTATTGATTGTTGTTGAAGATATGTTCCATTGGATGATCTGAGGACTTGTATTTACATGTATTCAAACCTTTGAGTGTACTGATAAACGTTAATAGCCAGTTTCTTGTATTATATAGCTGACTGTCCTCAGGAAAGTGCAGATTTTCATTGTTTTTGGTGGTTTTCATGGATGTTTGATCCATCTCATGGAGGAATGTTGATGTAACCTGTGATATGGATCCCTTCTAACATGTATTATACAAAAATAACAAGCTAATGTGTAGGTAAGGAAGAATATTGGGGTGTACACTATAATTTAACAGTGGAAAGAGCATGAAAATGGGGTCTAAGGTATAACAATAGGAGATCTTCTTTAATAAGGTGTATGTTTTTGAGTTGAAGGTGTTTACATATGTTGATCTAATGGTGAAAAGTTAAAGAAAAGGTTCTGGAAGTGTTGGGAAAGCTAATTTTCAAGAAGCCCTAGTTTTGGAGCAATTTAGTGAGGGTTTTGTGTTTGAGGGTGTTAAGGGTGTCAAAGAAGTCTAGGAACCTAAAAATCCTTGGATTGGAAATATTTTGAGACACTATTGAAAGTCTCTTAGTCATAGGATAAGATTGGAGAGGGGTTGCTTTGAAAAAGATGGCTAATTAGGCCTTAAATTTGAGGAAACGACAGATTTTGGTAGGTTTGATCCAAAACAAGTGCCATCAGGGACTTGATATGTTTTGTAGCATCATGAACCACATCTGAATCAATCATTTTATTGAGGATTCCTTTGGAAAAGTTGAGTGAAAAGTCAAAAAAACTATCGCTAGAGGCCTAGTTGGGCTAGAAGCCTAGTCAAGGTGCAAAAAGTGAGTTTTTGTTTAAGCCAGAGGTTTGGGGCTCTGAAACCATTCAAGACAAGTTTGATTGAGTCTCTTAAGAGTGTTCCAAGGGTTTGGTTCCATAAGGAGGCATATAAGTTATGAGTGAGCCATTGAGCCTTACTTCTATAAGGGTGTTTGAGAGTGCATCGTTGTAATCTTTGAAGTTATTGTGTTATTTTCCTAAAGTCCCATTCCCTCTACATTAGAGTGGTATCAGAGCAGTGATTAGGTCCTTTAGGGATTGAAGAATCAACAATGGCACCTAAAAATAAACTAGCAAGAGAGTTGGAGGAGTGAAGGGAAACCTTGGAAAGGGAGAGAAGGGAAGGAAGAGAGCAAGAAGCAGCAAGAGAGCAGGCCAAAGCAAGGGAAGAGAGGCAATGGAGAAGGGAGAGAGATACTATGCAAGCTAGGATAAACAATCTTGAGAGAAATAGGAGAGAAGAACAAGAAAACCAAGAAGATAATGATGAAGATGAAGAACATGTGAGGGTAAATCAAGAACAACCTGCAAGTGAGGTAGAAGACCCTAAGGAAAGGAGGTTAGTAAGATTGTTGAAAGCAGTACAAGGTCATGGAGGAAAGAGTCACATAGATTTTCCTATCTATCAAGGGAAGATGGATAGTGAAGAGGTGTTAGGATGGCTTGATGCCTTAGAGAACTATTTTGAGTTTGAAGAGATGGATGAAGAGAGGAAGGTTAAGTTTGCCAAAACCAAGTTGAGATGTACGGAATTGACATGGTGGACTAGCTTTCAAAATGATAGGATGGCTAGGGGATTGGAAAAAGTTTCTACATGGGCAAGGATGAAGAGTTTGGTCAAAGAGAAATTCCTACCATCTGATTACATAATTCATGTGAAGAGGATGAGGCAGAATTTAAGACAAAAGGACATGGATGTGATGTCCTACACTGAACAATTTCACAAGCTTAGTATCAAAGGAGGATATGATGAAGAAGATGAGAAAGTAGCCAGGTATATCAATGGCTTGAGATATAAATTACTGTTGCCCGATTTTCACCTATAGGCTCATCAGGCAGGACAAATTATGTTTCAGGTGTTCATTAAGGCCAAATGGGGAATTTGCATCAAGGGTTCGATCATGCACCTAAGGATATTTCATGAGGGAGTCTATTGGAAAGCCTCGTCTCAGTCAGATTTGGCATAAAATTCATCAGAAAAGGAAGTTGGCAAGACCTTCCTGTTGTTTTTCTGACTAGTAGTGCGTCCTATTTGGTTGAATAAACCAGTCGCCAAGACATTCAGGTCGCCATGAGTCTTCATGTATCTCCCCGCTTGGAAGGAGGTCATGCCGAAATTTTTTCACAAGGATGTCTCAGTGAAGGGAGGTATCGTCAACATGAAGTCTTACCGACTGCGGGCGGTCTCACCAAAATGAATGCCTTCGGTGTAATGTGGTGGCTTTGGCAGAAGGTCTCACTAATAGTAGAAGTCTCGTTGAGAGGGATTGAGGTTGGTGTAAGGTCTCGCCGAAGGCTGGGGGTCTCGCCGAAGAAATAAGAGCTCGAAAAGATGTCTCGACGACCGAATGATGTCTCACCAAAACAGAGTGCCTTCGGCATAGGATGGTGATCTCGGGGAGATGTCCTACCAACAAACATAGGTCTCGGCGAAACAAAGGAGCCCGGTGAAAGGTTTGGCCAATAGGCCAAGGTCTCGACGATGGTATGGGGGGCTTCACTATAAGGTCTCACTGTTAGGGTGAGGTTTTTCCGAGGTGAAGTGGTCTTGGTGAAGGAAACAAGCTCAGCGAGAGGTCTTGCCAACTAGTGGTGGTCTCCACGACAAGAGAGGAAGTAGCATTAGCGAAAGAAGGTGTTCACCATGATGTCTTGCTGACCTGATAGAGTCTTGCAGAAATGAAGTGACCTCGCTAAGAGAGTTTGACATTGATCTGACATTTGGCCGACAGGGCGAAGTCTTGCCGAAGGAGTTGCACTCGCTGACAGAAGGCTTAGTCGGTGTAATGTGTCACCAACCGAAGGTGGTCTTGCCGAAGCGGAATGAATTCGACATGAGGTCTTCCTGACTGCAGGGGAGTCTTGTCAAAATGAAAGGATGTGAGCTCGAGGCAAAGGAAAGTAGAGTTGCCATGATCTCTCGGCAAAGGTATGAGATCTTGCCGACCAATGAAGGGTCTCGGTATAGTGTTTTGTCTTCGGTAGAAGGTATCACCGACACATGGGTGTCTTGCCGACGAAGGAGCACAGTGGTATAATGATGAGGGCTCACCATGGTGTCTTCCCAAACGAAAGGTCTTGCTGATGGTCTCGGTGACTGCCACTATGGATTTCGATATGACTTTTGGGCTCGCTATGAACTCTTTCTAAAGGTAGTGAGCTATGTCGATAACCGTTGAAGGGCATAATCACATCAGGGAGACACGGTCAGTGTCTCACCGACATGCTATTCAATTTGAATGACCTTTGACCATCTGGAGCCCCCATGAAGCATCTATTCAACCAATAAAAGTGAGCTACAAGGGAGCCGTGGCGGTTTGACCCCTATGAAGAAGATCAATAGAATGAAAGTGATGTGGATCTACTCTGAGCTCAAGAGCATTCAAAGTAGCTTGACAGGGAGGTTAGAGGATAGACACGAGACCAAAAGTTAATGTGGGCATTGCAAAAGATCAAGGAGGCTATTCCTAGAGCAACTCTTCACCGACATGGACAGCGGAGATGCAACATTAACTTCCTTCAAAAGATCTAAAGGCAAATCCTTCTGGAGGTGGATATTTTTGTAAGCCCTAGGGGCCGACACATTTTTTTATATAAGGCATTTTTGCCTCTTTATAAAGGGGTTCTCTTGATGCTTTTCTGAAGTATGTGACTTTTTTAGTCCTTTCTCAGATTAGAAAACTTCTATAACTCATTTTGGAACATGATATATAAAATTTACCTTGGTTACCATTGATGGTTCAATTTGCCTTTTGGTTCTTGCAAATTATTGTGCATTTTCAGGTGATTGATCAAGCTACTTCATGAAATATTTCTTTTCCTTATAGCTTTGTCTCATGTTAGTATTTCTTTCTTTGCAAAAGTAGTATTATGTAGGTTACAAACTATGTTTACTTAATTGCACATGAGCTTTTAATTTGTGAAAATCTGCTTTTCCTTCTTGAGAGTGTGTGCATGTCAAACCTGTTTGTGAAATACTTATGCATAATCTACATAAACTAGTTGTGTAGTCCCATATCCATCATCAATATTCAAGTGTAAATTGAGTGTCTCATTGTTCTCATCAGTTCGGTGTATCACCATAGGGTTTAGTTTTATTTTTATGCACTCCTTCTCCCTTTCCCTTTACAAAATTAGTAGTTTAGGTGATACCATACGAAGTCGGCCTTCTCCGGAGGTTGACCTCTATTTACAAGAAACCCACATCTTTATAGGTCTTCCCATGTTACATTGAGGTGTTGAACATCAGGTTCAATAGGGTGCAATTTCAGGTGATAACAATTTTTGGCATGCCCAGTGGGACTGTCGAACAGACAGTTTGAAAATTACATGTCTATTATTGGTTTTTGATATGCAACCAGTAAGATTCAGGCCTTTCAGAGGTTAACATCAACATATCATGGTGTCTCCGTGTACCAGTGCATCATTGAGAAATTCAAAATATATTGAGAAATCTAGTGTTTTTCTCAACAATACCAGCCTTTAGAGGCAGCGCAAATAGCACCATGGCGACTCCAATTTAATATCAGTTGGTTTCAGCAGCCCAGGTACCTACAGTTAAGGAGGTTTTCTATCTAGACTTGCTTATGCTTCATATTTTACCTTGCAATGTCTAGTTATCAGCAATATAGTGGTCATTCTCCTCCATTTCATAAAAATTTAAGTTCTGGGTCTCCAAACAGCCTTTCTCCTCATTGCAACCAGCATTATCGGCAATCCTGTCATGCTTTCCACCCTCCCACCCCTGCTCAATTCCCCTCGCAGCATATTAATTCCACTTGGAGCTAGCCTTGTAGCCTCCTGAGTTAGTCCCAAAATTCTAACAATGTTGATACCGAGTTGGGTAGCGTCAAGGAGATGTTGCTGCAGTTTCAAAGGAAAATGTTAGACATAGAAAGGGAAAATGAATATAATATGCAGTAAGAGGAGCTTTCCTTTCAAGCTCACATTCATTAGCAGGAGTTGGAAGCACATATATATGAGAAGGAATTGTTGGTTAGACAAGTTGCAGCTAAGGATGAACAGATGAAACACTTGCTTGCACAAGCTCATAGGATAGAACCCCAACTACCTGCGAAGGAGGGGGCCTTAAAGTACAATATTCCAAGTTTCAGACAGGGTGAATCTAGCCTGGACAGCTACGATAAAATTGCTAAGTTGGAGGAGCACGTGATTTTAGTTCCAAGCTTCAAGCAAATTGCTTCTTCTCAAAGCTCAAAATTGGCTGAGCAATTTGGGCAGTTGTCGATTGATGACAGTCAGCAAGACAAAGGAGCATTAGACTTGGAAGAAAAGCCTAAAACTAAAGTGGATACTTTTCTTCAAGAGAGCATGTAGATTCCTGATTTACCAGTTGATTTGGAACAGCCAAAGAATATTGCTGACTTGTTCGATGAACTTCCTCAATTTGTTGATGAAGATGAAGATCTCACATTCATGATAGCATCTATGCTTGGTATGGAGCAACTAAATGATAACACTCATCTAGATTTAATGCAAAATTATGAGTTAGATGATATCATAGAAGCTTTTTGTTCTAACATAGATGATGA
Source organism: Sequoia sempervirens (assembly GCA_007258455.2). NCBI lineage: Eukaryota > Viridiplantae > Streptophyta > Pinopsida > Cupressales > Cupressaceae > Sequoia > Sequoia sempervirens. The sequence continues at coordinate 693,131,151 of VDFB02281492.1, forward strand.
GCTAGTAACATATGAAAGGGAAGCATGTGATCAACCCATTCAAGTCAGTGAGACTATTGAAAAAGTTGTAGAAGATAATGCATTGCAGCCTATGAAATTATTTGATGAGTTGCCCCACTTTGTTGAGGGGGAGTTATATTTTTTCTTGGACAAAGAGCATAAGGAACCACAGTTTGAAGATTTGTTTATAGTTATCCAATAGGGATATCAGCTCCTTAGACAAGAAGATCCAACCATCGAAAACATTAATATTTTCTTTTTAGAGACTATTATACATGATGCAAAGAAGCCGGACTCCTTTTTCATTACAGAGCTGAAAGAAAGAACAGTTGATCCTCCTATAAACAATAATAGAAAAATATTTCAAGAAGATCATACTGTAGCAGTCAATGAACAACCTGCATATTACCTCCAATCAACATCTTTTCAAGGAAAAGATGAAGTCTTTAGAGATCAACAAGGGGCTGAAAGTTACAAGTTCGGTGTCTCGACAACGGGATGTCCTATCAGGCACCTAGCTTAGTTGAAGGACATTGAAAAGGGGTTGCCATTTCAATTACTTACTTGGGAGCACGAGATTGAACGTCAAAAGTCATCAATGTGGGTGGCTTACCATATTCAAAACAGTTGCAGGCACCTCTTGTTTAACACAGAAAAGGAGGCAATTTTCATGATTGAAGGGGTGTTTAATCTATGCACTTAGCATTTACTTTTCCTTCATCACTGTTGGACAATTTACAAGCTGGAAGCATGTCCTAAGTTGGTGAGAAAGGGTAGTTTCTTCTCACAACTAGTAAATGGTTATGTCTGATTACTACCACTGCTAGGTAGTGTAGGATAGAGTAGTTGTAGTTTTAGTTTTTGCTTTCAATAAGTGCCCCATGACACTTTTCATTTTAGTTTTGTCACGTTTTCAATAAAGTGCAGTTGCTGCACATTGTGTTTCAGGCTCTGTCTTCAACAGAGTTGCAGTAGTTCTTTCAGTCGGTTGGTTTGAAGCTAAGTTACAAGGTTTTCAGAAATTTGAAGAGCAGGGCAATGACTCCATGCCCAATGGATAGGCTTAGGCCATTGGTTTCTGTGTTTAGTAGGAAAACATCCAGCAAAGGTCGCCAAAAATGTTGCCCGATTTTCGCCTACAGGCTCATCAGGCAGGACAAATTGTGTTTCAAGTGTTCATTAAGGCCAAATGGGGAATTTGCATCAAGGGTTCGATCATGCACCTGAGGATATTTCACGAGGGAGTCTATTGGAAAGCCTTACCTCAATTAGATTTGGCATAAAATTCATCAGAAAAGGAAGTCAGTAAGACCTTCTTGTTGTTTTTCCGACTAGCAGTGTGTCTTATTTGGTTGAATAAACTAGTCGCCAAGACATTCGAGTTGCCATTAGTCTTCATGTATCTCTCTGCTTGGAAGGAGGTCATGCCAACAGTTTTTCACAAGGATGTCATGATGAAGGGAGGTATCGTCAGTGTGAAGTCTTGACGACTACGGGCGGTCTCACCGAAATGAATGCCTTCAGTGTAATGTGGTGGCTTCAGCAGAAGGTCTCACCGATAGCAGAAGTATCACCGAGAGGGATTGAGGTCGGCGTAAGGTCTCACCAAAGGCTATGGGTCTCACCGAAGAAATAGGAGCTCAGAAAGATGTCTCGGTGACTGAATGATGTCTCACCAAAACAGAGTGCCTTCGGCGTAGGATGGTGATCTCAAGGAGATGTCCTACCGACAAACATAGGTCTCGGTGAAACAAAGGATCCTGGTGAAAGGTCTGGCCGATAGGCCAAGGTCTCGGCAATGGTATGGGGGGATTCACTATAAGGTCTCACCATCAGGGTGAGGTCTCACTGAGGTAAAGCAGTCTTGGCAAAGGAAACAAGCTTGGCGAGAGGTCTTGCCGACTAGTGGTGGTCTCCCCGACAAGAGAGGAATTGGCATCAGTGAAAGAAGGTGTTTGTCGTGATGTCTTGCCGACCCGATAGTGTTAGGATTTAGGTGTCATCAACCTTGTAAATCCTTTATTTTATTATTCTCCTAAAGTGTTTTGTACATTTACCCATAAGAGGTGAAACTGTTTGACCAACAGTGGTGAAAGAGACTATGTAAATGCTTGTTACCGTTCATTTATCCTTATGGAAAGGACAAATTAGCTAGGCGTCCCACCTTGGAATCTTCTAAAATAAGATTGTGGGTGTTGTAAGAGCATCTATGACATGCATGCAAGTTGTCATAAGATGCTATGACAGTATGACAGATTCCCTATGATAGAATATGCTATTTTTAGACTTCAGGTGCCCATGCATAAAAGATGCCTTATGGCAATTTATGAAGCATCATAGAGGCTATTTTGAGTATTTTTGACCATTTCAAGGAGGGAAAATTAGGTTCTAAGTGGTGACTGCCTATTGTTGGTGAAACCATGGTTTCATCCTGCAAATCTCTATAAATTGGGGCCTTGAGCTGGTGTTATAAAAATTCGGTTCTGCGGGGTATGAGGTCTTCTTTGGATTTACAAGGAATGATAAGAAAGTCTATTATTGCATGTAACCGAAGATTATTAGTAATATGCCTCTCTTTCGGTGGTGGATTTTTTTTCCCTTCGGGGTTTCTCCACGTAAATCTGTTGTTGCATGTGTTGTATTGTTCTATCTCTCTCTCTCATTCTTTCTTCACACTAAGGCTAAGGTTAATCTACATATTTCAGATTTGCATTCACACATTTAAGTTCATATTGCAAGCTTTCTTCACCTTTTTTTTCAACATTTGGTATCAGAGCTAACGGTTATGTTAAGGAAGGGATGCTTTCCTTTTAGAGTGTTGAAGGTTTTTTGCTGCAGTGGGAGCTTTTGTGTTGTGGGTTTTGCAGATTTGTGAAAGATTGCATACCATGGCCTCCACCTCTCATCTAGATATTGAGAAGTTCAATGGAACTGGTTATGAGATGTGGAATTTGAAAGTGGAGGACCTTCTTGATGAAAGAGATCAGTGGTTACCAGTTTCAGTTGAAAAGAAGCCATCTACTTCAACCTTGTCAGATGAAGATTGGAATAAGTTAGACAAGAAGGCTCGAGGGACTATTCGGTTGTGTCTCACAGATTCTGTCCTCCTGAATTTCTCTTCAGAAGACACAGCATACAAGCTTTGGAGGAAGATAGGTGAAATCTACCAAACTAAGACTTTGTCTAACAAGTTGTATCTCAAAAGATGTTTGTATTCATTAAAGATGAAGGATGGTGAATCTATTGCTGAAAATTTGAATGCTTTTAATTTGATTATAAGTCAGCTTGCATCTATTGATGTTAAAATAGAAGATGAGGATAAATACATTTTATTGATTTGCTCTTTGCGAGAATCTTGGGAAAATTTAGTTATTGCTATAACAAGTGGTGGTGCAGAACCTAAGTTGGATACTATTATTCCCATACTTCTTTCGGAGGAGATGAGGAGAAAGACCATGCGTAGTGGCTCCCAAGATGCCTTGCATGTGCGAGGTAGGCCCAAGGAGAAAGAGCCTAAAGGGGATAAGAAGAAGGATAAGTCTAAAGGACGATCTAAGACCCCTGGAAAGAGCATAGTGAAGTGTTGGAACTATGGTAAATGGGGACATGTGAAGAAGGAATGTAGGAAAAAGAAAAAGAATGTAGATTCCTCCATGGAAAAGTCCTCTGATAACAGTGATTCTGATGCTTTGATTATTTCAGCTAACACAGTTTGTAATGATGCTTGGCTTATTGATTCAAGTGCTTCCTTCCATATGACTCCTCATAAGGAGTGGTTTTCTACATACAAAGAATATGATGGAGGAGAGGTCTTCATGGGTGATAATAGCTCACAAAAGGTTATTGGTAAAGGAAAGGTAAAATTGTGTTTCAGTGATGGGAGGGGTAAAACCCTTGATGATGTTTTACATATTCCAGGACTTACAAAAAGTTTAATTTCAGTTTCCAAGTTGAATGATTCTGGGATGCATGTGGCATTTGACAAGTCTAGTTGCAGGATGGTAAGAGGAAGTTTGGTGGTTGCTAAAGGATCTCGGACAGGGAATTTATTTACGCTACATGCCTCTACTTTTTTTAACTCCTCTTTGGTAACTAGCACTGAAAATGCATGTATGTTGTGGCACCATAGATTGGGTCACATTGGTGAAAAAGGTCTTAGGACCATACTTTATAAGAAACTAGTAGACGGTATTTCTGATTATTCTGTTGGTAAAAATGATTTCTGTGAGGATTGTGTGTTTGGTAAACAAAACAGGTCATCATTTCCTAAAGGAACTAATAAAGCTAATGGATTGTTAGAACTTATTCATTCGGATGTTTGTGGTCCAGTGGATACAAATTCTTTGGGTAGATCTCGTTATTATGTTTCCTTCATTGATGATTACTCAAGATATACTTGGATTTATTTTATGCATTCAAAATCTGAAGTTTTCACCAAATTTAAGGAATTTAAGGCATTGGTTGAAAAACAAACAGATTATAAGATAAAAGTATTGAGATATGATAATGGGGGTGAATATTGTTCTAAGGAATTTGATGAGTTTTTCAAACATGCAGGAATTGTTAGGCAAAAGACTACACCTTACACACCCCAACAAAATGGGGTAGCAGAAAGAATGAACCATACATTAATGGAAAGAGCTAGGAGCATGTTAAGTAGTGCTAAGTTAGACAAATGCTTTTGGGCAGAGGCTGTTGGTACTACTTGTTATTTAATTAATAGATCTCCTTGTAAAGCTCTTGTTGATAAAACTCCTTATGAAATGTGGTTGGGTAAAAAGCCTTCAGTTTCACATTTAATGGTCTTTGGTTGTGAGGCTTTTGTTCATGTGCCTCAAGAGAAGCGGTCTAAATTGGATCCCAAATCTCATAAATGCATCTTTGTAGGTTATGGTGAAAATGTTAAAGGTTATAAACTTTGGAATCCACTAACACAAAAGATGATATTTTCTAGAGATTTTATTTTCAGGGAATTTAGAGCTAACTCTAAAGATGTGCAACCAAAGGAAAAGTCAAATACAGTGCATTTTGAAACTAAGCAAGAAGATGCACATGTGGAAGAACAGAGAGATGGACAAAGAAGATGGAGAAGAAGAAGAGGTTACAATGATCACGTTGTAACATAAAGGATTTGAAAACAATGAGGATGAACATGAGGAGGAACCTCTTCTCCACCTTTGGAAGATCCACTACAAGACAATGAAATCATTGTGTGGTGGCCACACGATGATTTTAGTTATGGGTACTTTGATATGCTTGATGATGAACCTAGATCTTTCAGGGAGGCTCTCTCTTTAGAAGAATGTGAGTTTTGGATGTAGGCCATGCATGATGAGATGATGTCTTTGAAAAACTATGACACCTGGGATCTTGTTAGTTTTCCCAAAGGAAGAAAGGCCATTGGTTGTAAGTGGATATATAAAAAGAAGTTTGGTGCAGATGGAAAGTTGGAATGATACAAGGCCAGATTAGTGGCCAAGGGCTACTCCCAGAGAGAAGGAGTTTATTTTGGTGAAATATTCTCTCCTATTGCTAAGTTAACCTCTATTAGATTCATTTTATCCATTGCTGTTGCTTATGATTTAGAAATAGAACAAATGGATGTTAAAACTGCTTTCTTGCATGGGGATCTAGAGGAAGAAATTTATATGCAACAGCCTGACGGTTTTGTTGTGAAAGGAAAAGAACACTTGGTTTGCAGGTTAAAGAGGTCTTTATATGGTTTGAAACAGTCACCTAGGATGTGGTACCAGAAGTTTGATGCATTTGCATTAAATATGGGTTTTGTTAGAAGTGATGAGGATCACTATGTTTACTTTAAAGTTATTGATGATCAGATACTGATTATTGTCTTATATGTGGATGATATGTTGTTCATTGGTAACAATAAGCCAATGATTAGGGAACTTAAAACTCAGCTTTCTGGCACATTTGATCTGAAAGATTTAGGGGCTGCTAAATATATTCTTGGGATGGAAATCATTAGGGATCGGATTCACAGAAAGCTTTGGTTAATTCAGAGCAAGTATGTTAACACTATTTTGCAAAGGTTTAATATGCAGGACTGTAAACCAGTAAATATTCCATTTCCTATTGGTACTAAGTTGAGTTTAGACATGTGTCCTAAATTGGATGATGATATTGATGAAATGTCTAAAGTTCCTTATGCTAGTGTTGTCGGTAGTTTAATGTATGCAATGGTTTGTACTAGACAAGATATAGCCCAAGCAATGGGAGTTCTAAGCAGGTTTATGTCTAACCCTGGTAAAGAACATTGGACTTTTGTCAAAAGGGTATTCAGATATTTGCAAGGCACTTCTGATTACTGTTTGGTTTATCATGGTACTGACAATGTTGATAAGTCATTGGACATACAGGGTTTTGTTGATGCAGATTGGGTAGGTGACTTGGATAGTCGAAGGTCCACTAGTGGCTATGTGTTTACTTTGTTTGGAGGAGCAGTGAGTTGGATGAGTAAAAGACAACCTACAGTTGCTTTGTCTACCACTGAAGTAGAGTATATGGTTGCTACACATGCCTCTAAGGAGGCAGTTTGGTTACAGAGACTTGGTAATGGTATTGGTTTTGACTGCAGGATAGTGAGGATCGGATGTGATAGTCAGAGTGCCATATGTTTGGCTAAAAATCCTATGTATCATGCTCGTACTAAGCATGTTGATGTTCAGTATCACTTTGTGCGAGAAATGGTTGAGAATGGACAGAACGATTGAAGCAAGTGTTACTTTGGATAATGTTGCAGATTCTCTTCGGAAACCCAGATCCTGCAGTTCTCTTGGTGCAGAAAGGCCATGGGCCTTGATCACTGTACTTAATTCTATGTAATTGTATCTCTATGGGTGTAATTTACAATGTATGATGTCAAGTGGGAGAATGTTAGGATTTAGGTGTCATCAACCTTGTAAATCCTTTATTTTTTTATTCTCCTAAAGTGTTTTGTACATTTACCCATAAGAGGTGAAACTATTTGACCAACAGTGGTGAAAGAGACTATGTAAATGCAGTGTTACCGTTACCGTTTATCCTTATGGAAAAGGACAAATTAGCTAGGCGTCCCACCTTGGAATCTTCTAAAATAAGGTTGTGGGTCAAAATAGGGTGTTGTAAGAGCATCTATGACATGCATGAAAGTTGTGTAAGATGCTATAATGATATGACAATTCTATGGCGAATATGCTATTTTTGACCAGTAGCTGCATAAAAGATGCCTTATGACAGCTGTAAGAGCATCTGTAAGAGCTATTTTGGTATTTTTGACCATTTCAAGGAGGGGAGGCATGGGTTTTCTGCAAATTGGTATTGCTGCTGTGTTTGGTGAAGGCTCATGGTGGTTTTCATCCTCACAAATCTCTATAAATTGGGGCCCAGCAGGCTAGTGTTATAAATTCGATTTCTTGGGGGTAACTACAAAGTCTTCTTTAGTTCTGAGGGGAATGATAAGAGAAGTCTATTGCTGCATGTAATATTGAAGATTATCAGTAATATACTTGCCTCTCTTTCGGTGGTGGAGTTTTTTCCCTTCAGGGTTTCTCCACGTAAATCTGTTGTTGCATGTGTTATATTGTTCTATCTCTCTCTCTCATTCTTTCTTCACACTAAGGCTAAGGTTAATCTACATATTTCAGATTTGCATTCACACATTTTAGTTCATATTGCAAGCTTTCTTCACCTTTTTTTTCAACAGATAGGGTCTTGCCAAGATGAAGTGACCTCGTCGAGAGAGTTTGACATCGGTCTGACGTTTAGTCAATAGGGCGAAGTCTTGCCGAAGGAGCTGCACTTGCTGACAGAAGGCTCGGTCAATCTAATGTATCACTGACTGAAGGTGGTCTCGCTAAAGCAGAATGAATTCGACATGAGGTCTTCCCGACTGTAGGGGAGTTTTTTCGAAATGAAAGGATGTGAGCTTGGGGAAAAGGAAAGTAGAGTCGCCATGATCTCTCGGCGAAGGTATGAGATCCTGCTGACCAATGAAGGGTCTCGATATAGTGTTTTTCCTTTGGCAGAAGGTCTCACCGACACATGGGTGTCTTGCCGACGAAGGAGCACATCGGTCTAATGATGAGGGCTCACCGTGAGGTCTTCCCAAATCCGAAAGGTCTTGCCAATGGTCTGGGTGACTGCCACTATGGATTTCGATATGACTTTTGGGCTCGCTATGAACTCTTGCCGATGGTAGTGAGCTATGTCGATAACCGCTGAAGGGCATAATCGCATCGGGGAGACACGATCAGTGTCTCACCGACATGCGATTCAATATTAATGACCTTTGACTGTCTGGGGACCCCATGAAGCATTTGTTCAACCAATCAGAGTGAGCTACAGGGGAGCCGTCGCGGTTTAACCCTTGTGAAGAAGATCAACAGAATGAAAGCGACATGGATCTACTCTGAGCTCAAGAGCATTCAAAGTAGCTCGATAGGGAGGTTAGAGGATAGACACGAAACCAGAAGTTAATGCGAGCGTTGCAAAAGATCAAGGAGGCTATTCCTGGAGCAACTCTTCACCGACATGGATAGCGGGGACGTAGCATTAACTTCCTTCAAAAGATCTAAAGGCAAATCCTTTTGGAGGCAAATATTTTTGTAAGCCCTGAGGCCGACACATTTTTGTATATAAGGCATTTTTTCCTCTTTGTAAAGGGGTTCTCATGATGCTTTTCTGAAGTCTATGACTTTTGTAGTCCTTTCTTAGATTAGCAAACTTATGTAACTCATTTTGGAACATGATATATAAAATTTACCTTGGTTACCATTGATGGTTCAATTTTCCTTCTGGTTCTTGCAAAATATTGTGCATTTTCAGGTGATTGATCAAACTACTTCGTGAAATCTTTCTTTTCCTTATAGCTTTGTCTCATGTTAGCATGCCTTTCTTTGCAAAATTAGTATTATGTAGGTTACAAACTGTGTTTACTTAATTGCACATGAGCTTTTAATTTGTGAAAATCTGCTTTTCCTTCTTGAGAGTGTGTGCATGTCAAACTTGTTTTTGAAATATTTATGCATAATCTATAGAAACTGGTTGTACAGTCCCATATCCATCATCAGTATTCAAGTGTAAATTGAGTGTCTCATTGTTCTCATCAGTTCGATGTATCACCATAGGGTTTAGTTTTATTTTTATGCACTCCTTCTCCCTTTCCCTTTATAGAATCAGTAGTTTAGGTGATACCATAGGAAGCCAGCCTTCTCCAAAGGTTGACCTCTGTTTACAAGAAACCCACATCTTTAGAGGTCTTCCCATGTTACACTGAGGTGTTGAACATCAGGTTCAACAGGGTGCAATTTCAGGTGATAACACTTACAAGATGAGATTGGTTTGCAGATGCCAAGGACATTAGGGGAATGTTTTCAATTGGCCATTAGAGCAGAAGAAAAGATGAAAAGGAAGCAAGAAAGGTCAAGCAATGGTGGAAGAGGAGGTAGTTCAAGCAGAGGCAGAGGTAATAGAGAACAAGGACAAGGCAACAATGACAAGAGCAATAATGACAAAGGAAAAGAGGTGTTATCAGATCAAAGAGGAGGATACACTCCTAGAGGAGGAGGCAAATTTGGACAAGGTAGAGGCCCCATTAATAGGTAGGTGTTTCAATTGCAATGAACCAGGGCATCCTTCCTTCAAGTTTCCTAAATGGGAACAATCTGATAAGGGCAAAGATAGGAGAGCTAACTTGGTACAAGAAGAAGAGGACAAAAAGGAGGAATCAAAGACATTAATGGAAGACCCTGTGATTGATGGTGAGTTCCTTATGGTCAA